>JANHGL010016579.1:77242-92020 GCA_024611195.1 Ceyx melanurus
TGACAGAGCTCTGGAACGGGCTGCCCAGGGAGGTTGTGGAGTCTCCATCTCTGGAGACACTTAAGACCCGCCTGGATTTATTCCTGAGAGACTTTGTCTAGGTGATCCTGCTCTGGTGGGGGATTGGACTAGATGATCTTTTATGTCCCTTCCAACCCCTAACATTCTGTGATTCTGTGACTCTGTGACTCTATTCCAATGCTCCACAAATCTTACAGTAAAGAAGTTCTTCCTTGCCTTGAGGTTGAACTTCCTGTTCTCCAGCTTGAATCCATTCCCTCTTGTCCTGTCATAAGGCACAAGTGAAAAGAGGCTGTCCCTGCCTTCTTGACACACAGCCCTTATGTATTTATAGATATTTATTATATCCCTATTCAGGCTTCCCCTTTACACACTAAACAGCCCCAGGTCTCTCAGGCTTTCCTCTTAAGGCAGGTGTTCAGCCCCTTCATCATCCTTGTAGCCTCCCTTGGACTTCCAGTAGATCTCTGTCCCTCTTGAACGGGGGAGCCCAGAAACAGATACAATACTCCAGGTGAGGTCCTACTAGGGCAGAATGGAGTGGGAGAAGAACCTCCCATAATCTGCTGGCCACACTCTACTTAATGCACCCCAGTAGACCATTGGTTTACAATGGCCACAAGGGCACATTGTTGTCCCATGAATAGCTTGCTGTCTATCAGGACTCCACGGTCCTTCTTTGCAGAGCCACCCTTGAGAAGATCACTTTGTAACCTGTGCTGGTGCATTTTGTTGTTCCTTCACAAAGGAACTTGTGGAACAGCTGGCAGAATCTGACCCATTGGAACCAGTAGAAGTACTTTTGAAGGTGTAATTGATTAATTCTGAAGTGTGACTTACAGTTTTTCTTGCTGGGGACTAATGATAAAGAAGAATATTTATTTGAAGAGCTGTAGTTGTCTTTTTTTACCCTGTGGCCTTAAATTTTGCTGAAACCTGCTACCTGAAATTCCAGTCCTTTCCTTATTGACATCTGTAATACTGGATTAATGAAAATAGTAGTGAGCTAGTACTCAAAAATATCCAACAAAAGGTAAACCAGTAGCATTTGAAAATCCTACTTCTTTCCAAATATTCCAGGCACTGGAGATATAAAACAGATTTAATCTATTAAGTAAGTTAAGGATAAGGTGAACATATTTCCATGAAATCAGAAACAGGAACTGGCTGTCCAGCCTGTCCTATTGAACAAAATAACCAGTGATAATATAACTCAATAAAGTAACTCATCCTAACGGATGAGAATAAATTTCCTGAAATATATAGTAAATTCAGTTACCACTTTATCCATCCTTACTGGACACCAGAAACAGGCAACAGATGGCTTTGGGGCTTATTTACATGGGGAAAAAAAAAAAAAAAAGTGGTGTTTTTTCATTCTTGCTTATAAATTTGCCCACTTTGCTCACTAGGCTGCAGAGAAGCCCTTTTCCAAAGGTTGCATGTGTATACGCACATGGCTTAAGAGTGAGTCTCCTGTACTCCATGAAGCCCACAGTCTGTGCAAACCCAGTCAGAAAATGCCTGCAAGGTAAATCTGACTTACTGAATTAAATGTTGGGGGTTTTTTTCTTGCTGTTTGGATTCCTGCAGGTCAGAACACTTCAGCATTTGTGTTCCATTGTTAATGAGCATGCAATTAACTTTAGTAGTAGATGTTAAGCAACCTGTTGTGCCTTCTGCAGTGACCTGTTGAGAAGGTGAGGCTCTGCACAGGGCAGCAAAGTCAGTTTGGTATAAAAGGCTTTAAAGATGAGCAGGGAAGAGGAAACTTCACTGAGTTACTCTGACCCCCAACTAAACACCACCACTTGCCAAAGGAGCACTTCTGCCCAGAGGGCAGAACTTGGCCATGCACTTAGCCATGGTTATTCCATGTCTGAGCAGACCTAAACTGTCCCATGCAAATAGAGATTTCATCCTTCCCATTTATTTAATTGCTTGGTGAACTGTTTCTGTTTGAAAAAAAAACCCCAAAACAACAAACCAAACAACCGTACAATATGTTATTTTCTTCCCAAGGGGAAGATTCATTATCTTAGTTCCCTGACATGCAAAGTGTCTTGATCTGCTCAAGTTTGGCATCCAAAGAGTAAGACAGAAACAGTCTTGGCATGGAAAACTAACTAGGTACCTACCAGCACCAAACCAGGTTTTATTATCCTTAATTGTGTATTGCATGGAGTTGGATAACGCTGTTTCCAGTTAGAGACCTGTTCCTACTGGCCTTTCTTTACTGTAGCGAATGATTGACTGGGTATTGGTTGTGTACACACACAGCAAAAGTAATTCAGGCTGAAGAATTTTAAAGCATCTTACAAGTGAGCCCACAGAGCTGCAAAAAATTGTTTACAGAACAAAACTCAGCTTTAGAAGGGTACCAGCTAGCAAACCCTAACTGCAGCAGAGAGAAAGAATAGCAGTAAAGAGCCACAAATAAGGAAGGAAATCTGACTACAAAGCATCTCCTTGTTATTGTTGTGATTACATATGAATAGCCAGGCTTCAAATGTGCAGCTCTTCGAGGATGTGAGTGGCTTTGCAGCTCAGATTTTGAAAGTGCCTCTGTGGTGGGCAGAGGGCAGTGAGCAAGCTGGGCTGGCAAGGGATCAGGGACCCTGCATGTTCTCAGTGCTGCAGCCAGAAGTTTCCAGTCTGCCCTGCAGCATGCTTCCTGGATGCCTCTGTGCTTAGGAAGGATATTGTGCTGCTTGCCTTTCTCCCTGGTAGCTGGAAATTTCCCTTGGGTTACTTTTCAAAGAGCAGTACAGTAACAGAACAGTAATTTCCTATGGTTTAAACAAGAGGTCTTGTGTATCAGTACGGCTGTTGTTCAAATAAAGGTGCAGAGCTGAGGAGACAAAAGTTACAGAAGTGCTCAAGTTAACATTTTTATGTAAGGTTGATTACTGTGAGGCATAAATTGAGGCTCCTATATGTGCAGACACCTCATCAGAGCAGATTTGGTCCTTGATGGTGAAAAGCTTTCTATCTCATTAAAAAATGTTTTTCTAGTATGTCATTCTGGCTGTTCTCCCCATGAGCCTGCATCTGGCAGCTCACCAAGCTGAAGGTTAGCACAGGTATCCTGCTGTGCATGAGTTTAATTCTCACCATCTACATTTTGTGCATGTTCACTCTCTCCTCCTGAGTAGCCATGTATCTGTGTACCCTGTCTATTCTTATAAAAATAACTAACAAAACAAACTACACTGTCAGAGCATCAGCAAGACTCAGTGGTTCCTTCAAACTGTTTGGACAAGCTGCATTTTGGAGGGGTGCAGCATCCTGTGTCTGATGCCAAGGACCTATTAGCCACATCTTGGACCTTAGCAGAAAGATGACAGAGGCCGAGCAAAGCCATTCCTCTCTTGGTTTATCTCTGCAGACTTTTTTTGATAGAAGCTGGGACCAATTGTCCTGCTGAAATTATCTTTTTTTTTTTTTTTTCTGTCTGGTTTTCTCCCAACAAGCAGGGAAGTTGAGGAAAGCTTCTTGAGTATTCCCTTTCATTCATGCAGTGATAGATGGGCTAGGTGCTGCAGGTCTCAACCCTTCTTGCAGAGGCAAGAGTTCAGACATTTGATTCAGTGTGGATAACCATACTGCCAGGAAGCTGAATGGGTTCTTTCTGTTCTAAGTAGAAGATGCAGTGGTATCCCATTATCAGTGCTGCAAGCTGTAACATGTCATATATTACAGTATGTAAATATTCTTCAGACCTCACTTATTGAAAAACTTCATAGATCAGAGGAATTCGTTAGAAAACCGATTGCTTTCAAAAGGCTGTTAGTACTCAGAATCTATTTATTTATTTATTTATTTATTTACTTATTTATTTAGTGCTGTCACAATTGGGTGGAGCCAGAACAAGCAAATGCAGAATTGTGAGAAATGGGTCATGAGTGGGAAGTTGATAGGAATGTGTCTAGGTCTGGACAATCATCAGATGCTGAGATTCTGTGTCTTGCAAAAGACTTTTCCACCTTCTACAGATTTTCCAGCTCCAGTCACTGGAGCACCATGTGACCAGTACGTGTAGATTAAAATGGGCAGGTTTTTATTATTAATATATACAGAACCCTGCTTGGGCTTGAAAGTGTGATCTTCTGCTGCTTTCAACTATTAGTTGAAATAGAAAGCAACTATTAGTAGTTATTTTTATTATGATCTCATTGTGGTGCAGTATTAGGAACTGGTTTATTGTCTCCTGATGGGGATCTGAAAGAAGAGACCAGTAACACAATGCAATTGGGTTTTTCCCAGAGAAAGGTTGTGTTTTCACATAAAACCAGTACTGTGGGGTCTGGCGTCCTGGACAGAGGGGGAGAGGGGGAGACAAAATTTACATGTGATTCGTTGGCCTCTAGGAGTGCAGCCTCACGATCACTGAATCATCCAGTCGTGCCATTCAGAGAGGGAATGGCAGCTCATGACACTGAATTAGAACTGCAGCTTTTACCAGAATCATAGAACCATAGAATGTTAGGGGTTGGAAGGAACCTCTGGAGAGCAAGAAGTCCAACCCCTCTGCCAAAGCAGGGTCACACAGGCAGCCCACACAGGAACAGATCCAGGTGGGTTTGGAAAGTCTCCAGAGGAGGAGACTTCACAATCTCTCTGAGCAGCCTGTTCCAGGTTCTGTCATCCTCACAGTGAAGAAGTTTCTCCTCAGGTTGACATGGAACCTTCTATGCTCCAGTTTATGTGCCTTGTTCCTTGTCCTATTGCTGGGCACTACAGAAAAGATACTGGCCCCTTCCACTTGTATGCTGCCCCTTAAGATATTTATAGGCATTTATAAGATCCCCTTTCAGTCTTCTCCCAAGACTAAACAGCCCCAGTTCCCTCAGTCTTTCATCGTAGGGGAGATGCTCAAATCCCTTAATCATTCTCACAGCACTCAGAATTCCTATTGTGATTTCTGCTGTGCAACTGAGTCAAAGCTAGGCCTGCAAAGAAACGTGCAGGACCTACGGAGACCTCTGTCAGGTCTGCACAGGGTAAAATCCAGAGTCCTCCTTAAGCAGACCAGCTTACTGCTGCCATGCAGGCTGTTTAATTGACTCAAGAGGCACCACAGGCAAAAGTAATAATAGAAAAGGGGAGGAAGTTGTGGGATTAATCTACTTCGGGAGTGTCTCTGGGTCAGCTGGTGCCCGTCTGGAGGAGAGGAGCCCCTTGTCCACAGGGTCGCCGGCAGAAGGTAGCGCGGAGCGAAACCGTCGCGGCCCCGAGAGGGCGCGGCCCCAGCTCCGCAGCACCGACAGCGGCTAAGGACTCGGGGGGGAGAACACGGGACACACTTAAGGGAGGGGTGTCCAGGCGCTTCGCAGACGGCGGGAGCCGCATCGCCGGGATTCCCAGTCGGTCTGGAAAGGGAGCCGGGTTCCTCTCCGGAGCGAGAGCCGCCAGTGAAACCCGAAACGCGGGGCTGCGGCTGAGGGCTGGCCCCAGCAGGGTCGGTCCAGCCTCCCGTCCCGGCTATTTACCCGGGCGTACAACACGCAGCCTGGCTCCTTCCAACTTCTCGGGCCGCTGCTCCTCTTCGTGGCAACCGGGACTTCTCGGGGATCTGTAGAGGCAACTCGGAGCTCCCCACGGGGCTGCGGTACCCCCTGTGCACACGGATCGGCCGCGAAAGGGGGAAGGAACAGAGACCTTCGAAGCGCAGTGAAGCTGAAACAAGCTGTCACCCTTTCCGAATTTGTCTTAAGAAGGCCACACTGCCTTTATGGGTGAGAATATTGATCCTGCTTGTGGAAGGTAGGAGTCTGGTCCGGGGCAGCAGTGGAGCTCTCGCTGGATCGCGTCAGCGCTGCAGCTAAACCCAGGGTAGGTGGCATCGGTGCGAATTTGGGGCTGGAGGGCAAAACCGTGAGGTCTTTCTTTGCAGGACAAATAATTGCTGTAGGCCAGGAAGCCGTGGCTGCCAGCAGCTGTCTGGGTGTGTTACGACTGTTCTTGTTTGCCGGGGAGGGGGGTATGTGGCATCTTCAAGTGCTGTTCTGTGCTGTTGTTTCTGAACAAAGCCAAATACTACCTAACAGGATTCCTTTTTTTTTTTTTTTTTTTTTAGTTGTATCATCTGACTACTTGTTGGGTGAAATACAAGTAAAAGCCCTTTGTGTTTGTTTGCTAATCTCCGGATTTGAGATGGTTGATTTAAAGTCTTCCCCTTTCTACTGGAGTATCTGTAATAGGCTTGCAGACGTAAGGTCCTCCCTGAGACAGACTTTACAATAAGGACTCTGATTGTAATCAGGAAAGAATTAGGAAATCTGAAGGGGATTTTTAGAAGTACTGAGTGGATTTCTTTTTAAGATAAAGGAGCAATTATCTTCCCTTCCCCTCCCCGTTGCACGGAATATCTCTCCATCTTTTAACATGCATGTATATTGTCAGTTTGGAGGTTTTATTCTCTCAGCAGGGTGGAGAGGAGTAGTAATTCCTGTTCGATGATGTTAGACACCTTTTTACAACACATGTTTCGAAATAAACAGCGGCTGTTGTGTTTTTATTTTTGTGTGTGTGTGTTTTGTTTTTTTATTGTTTTGTTTTGGGTTTTTTGTTTGTTTTTCTTTTTTTCTTTTTTTTTTTCTTTTTTTTTCCCCTATAGGCACCATTATCCCGTATAGGTAGAATTAAGAAACCTCATTAATTCCCTGTGTAGCATTGTGACCTCATGACGTTGAATTCGTCTGATATTAATCTGATTTGTATTTGTCTGTGTTAATTAACATGGGAGAGGCTGATAACTCTTAGATAGGTAGCTATTAAGATACTGTTAGGCAAAGTTTTCTGTTCTGAACTTGGAAGGTGAAAATATCTTCTTTAACTTAAGGGGAAAAGGATTCCCGATGAGGTGAGGATGAAGTGAAGTGTATTTAGCAACACAAAGTACAAAGCATCTTGTCCTAGCTAAAAATAAAAAAATAAAATTTAAGTGGCATCTCATACAGAAGGCATGCAGAGTTACAAGCAGAAGTAAAGAGGAGGAAGGACTGAGACTCAAGTTCTTGTTCCAGTCCCATGAAATATTTATACCATGTCAGATTTTGTTATTGCAAAAGGCATCTTCCAGTATGTGATACGGTGACTTGTGTTAAATGTGCTTACAATTTGTGTTTCTTTGTTCACTGTGTCGAAAGTTGTCTGCCTCTTCTCTGTAAGTTGTCCTGTCTCTCAGCTGCTTTTTTTTTTTCTCTTCTTCTTGACTTGGCTTTCATTCTTTACTTGGCTTTTTCCGTTTTTTGGGGTTTTTTTTGTTTGGGTTTTTTTTTTGTTTTTGTTTTTTGTTTTCAAAGTTCAGAATAAATAGTGTGCCCACTCAAAAGTCCCACTGTAAGTAGAAAATGTAAAACTGTGTAGAAAATTCAGCTAAAAACATAATTCTGTGGAAAGCACAACTTTTTTTGCCCTGTATGGCAGCGTACTGCTGGGCCCAAGTGTGAGAGGCTGTGGGCTGACCCACGCCTCTCCTGGGGTCCCCACCTGGCTTTTATCAGTGGTCCTACAGCTAAGTTCAGCTTCCTGAAGATGGAGTTTAGAAAGCCAGAAATTAAGATCCCTTAGAGGAAATTGCCTCACAAGTAATAGTTTGACCTCCTGGTAAGGTCATGTTTTCAGAAGTAACTAGCCTAGAAAACCCCTGTGAGCTCCACGTGCAGCTAGAGCACACAGGCATCACTCAGGAGCTTTTAATCTCTTGCTGCTTGATTCAATATCAGAATTATTCTTTTTTTTTTTTTTTTTTAACACACTAGGGGGAAAGAAAAAAAGGGGACGTAGAAATTCATATAGGTAGTTTAAAGTGATTTTCATCCTATTATCTTTAGCTGTCTTCTCTGCAGGCTGTTTAGAGTTTATTGTGAGCTGGTGGCCTTTGGAAATAAACTTTATTCCTGGAGCTATTACATACTGGTTTTATCTTTATTGAGCAAAGATATTGCTTGATATTAATTATTTATTTTTTAAAAATAACCTTCTGGAATAGTGTGGTTACACTTCATCTTATTGGGGTGGTATTTGTGTTGTAAACTGTTTTGATCTGTATATTAGCTTTCAGCCAGGAAGAAAAAGGGAAAAGTTGTCTTCTCTTGGCATCCTAAATCATGGAAAATGGTGAAGGATGATATATAGGATCTCCTAGAAGGTTTCTTCATTTACTGCTTGTAACTTGGCTTTCTGTAATGTTGAGGACTCCAGGTAAGACAACTAGCTGATATTGCTGGATGATAAGGCAACACAGCTTTTTATGGAATAAAAAAGTTTTTGTTAGTCCAGTGCCGATCTTGGGAAGAAGAGAAACTTAAAAAAAACCAGAGTCCAAATTTCTAGCTTAGATTCAATTCTATATGTAAGACTTCAGGAAGTGCTAGTAGTAAGAGTAGGTCAATATTAGTTTCTATTATTATGCTAAAAGCAAGGATTTCAAGTTAGAATTGTTTGGGTTTTTTATAGTTGTTGCATGCATTTGTTTAGAAAACCTTGATTAGGTTGCTTTTTTATTATTACTGGAGGAGAAAAGGTGGCTCAATTTTGTAGGGTATTAAAACACCAGACATCTCCACAATGGGTGTGCTGTACCTTCAGCAGGATAGCAGACAGCAATAAGCCCTGTGTTGAGACAGTTCAAGATGGTTCATCTACAGAGATGTAATCAAATGATGCTGAAATTCCAGCATGAGAGCACAGAGTCATTGGTGGGAGCCAGGAGAGGCTTCCAGAAGCAGCTGGCTGGTGTTGATAACTTGCTCCCTTTGGTCCCTGCAGTGTCTCAACTTCAGCAGGACATCCAGCAGCTGATGCCTCCCAAACCTCCTGGCTTTGTCATCCTCACTTTCTGTAGGTACCCCTGGGATATGCCCAAAAGCCAACTGTGGCAGCCAGTCTGTAGGTGGATGGTCTTGGTGTGTCTGCATGCTGAGAAACTTTTCCTGTTCTGCAGCTTCTTTGCACATTTCCGGATTCTTTCTTTCTACTTTGCAACTCTGACAGTTAAATTTGGGTGATCGAAGTGTGGATGGTGAGGACTGGAGCAAAGCTGTAGATTTATTTGTATTTGATTATAAATCCAAAATGAACTATAATGGTCCTTGATTAGCTCCCATTATGAACTAGAGCATTTATTTAACAACAACAACAACAACACTGTTTTGCAAGCAGAAAATCACTTGGTAGACTGTGGGTTCTGCTAAGATGCTCACTTGGTGCAATTATAATCAGTCTGAAATTATGTGCTTTACTGCTTGTTTTATTTGACTGTCTTTACCAGCTTTGTTAGCTCTGATTCTTATTAGCTCTCTGTATGTTGAAGAGCCCTCTCTATCCAAATTTCTGCTCCCTTTAGAGTTACTGTTCTTTACGTTCTCTTTGTAAATGAGTTAAACAGAGTCTCTTAATTTTGTCCTCCAATCCTTTAACTATTCCAACCATTTAAAAACCATTTTCAATTTTCCAAAATGCTTCTAGATGTTTGAACCCCATCTCTGGAGGTAATACTGAGGGTGCAGTCCCATGAAATTCAGAGACAAAATTATCTTTATATTTCATTTTCCCTCCTTAATAGCCTTGTGATTACACTAGAGGTGGGGCTGTTGTGTGGAACTGGGACCTCATTCTACACAACTGGTGTGTCTGCTGAGCGAAGAACTCCAGCACTGGTGCACATCCAACCTTTCCTGTTTGTTTCTTACGTCTTCCTTTGTACATGTCACCTGCACAATTTTTTCAGTCATGATCTCCTTTTTAATTGTTTTTTTTTTTTCTTCTGAGTCATTGGCTAAACTGCAAAATAAGGTAGTTCCCCTGAGACTGGAAGCCACCTGCAGTGTGATGAGTTTTTTCAGCTTATGGTCATGGTTGTTGATTTACCTGTTCACTATTTGAATTAATTTTGTTTGCCTGGCTCAACTCTTGTTTCCTTGGGCTTTCCTAATGTAAATGTTGTGCTGCACCAAGGAAGGAACACATGAGCTCAGTGCTTTAGCTTTAATAAACTTTTGATGTTTACTGTGGTGCTGGTTTGGAGGGACTTTCAATGCTGTATAGCTCCATGAGTAAAACTTCAGCAACACGTGTTGAGTTCCTTGGCAATGTTTGCAATTTCTTGTTGTGAAATACCTTTGATGTTCCTATGCTTCTGTGACAATTTGAATAATGGCAATTATGATTAGTAGCTCATTAATGAGCTTTTTATATCTTTCAAGTGATAACGGGTGTTTTCCTGACATCTGTTCCCCACATCTGCTTTTTGGTTTTTGAGCAGTTGTGATTTTAACTGAATTGGTTGTCCTTTGCCTGTGAAAGTGAACAGTCATCAAGTATTAGAGTAAAATGCAAAATCCCACCGATTTACCTGTACCTGGGAGGCAATAATATCCTTCTAGATGTCACTAACTGAGAGAACCAAACATGCTTTTTTTTTTTTTCTTCTTCTTCTGAATTACTGTGATATGGGCCAAAATATATTGGTTATTTCCAGATTTGGAGCTATTTCCCTGTTTAGCAAGGAGGTAAAGTGCTCTTTCAGTAGATGAAGTTGCCTTCTAGTACTTATTATCGAATTTGTCTTATTTAACTAATATTTAAATGACCTCACCTCAGCTCCAAGGGCAGCATCCTGGATTTTCCTTAGGCTGCCTTTCTGGGTGTTTCTTCAACTTCCCCTTTAACCACATCCTCTGTTTTGAGTAGAAAAATGCAAAGCATGGAGGTGATACCAGGGGAGTCCCTTGCTGCCTGGAAGTGCAGCTAGTAGTTTGCAGCTTAATCTGGAAAAGGATTAAAAAGGGGCAATGAGAATGGTCAAGGGCAATGCACAGCTTCTGTTCCAAGAAATGGCAAAGCAGGAAAGAACTTTTCAACCTGGAACTGAGATGACCAAGGAGATTGAGTTGGCAAGTGGCAGGGAAGGGGTGAGCAGAGACTAGTTTTCCCAGGGTGTATCCAGGAGTGAGTGTCAGGCTTAAAACAAAGGAAAGGATGGAGTACTGTGCACAAGGTGTAAATAAAGTGTAATTAAGCTGTACAAGTACTCACCAGAAAACATTGTGGTTAGTAAAGAGAAAGCCCACTTGTAAGGGTAGGTAGCCATAAGTATATTTTTGCATGCTTGTCTTGGTTATCCTGCTTGTCCTGGAGGTTTTATTTAAGTCTCGGTTGGAAATGGGATGCTGGGCTGGGTGGACTCTTTCCATCCCATTATAGCCATCATTTTGTTCTGATTTGACCCTCTTTTGTTCTGATGTACTTATGTGGGGGAGGAACGACCAAACAAAAAATATGTGTAACTCTGTGTGTGGCTTGATGGAAAGGAGCTGAATGACCACGTAGACCATTGCTATACATGAAGGCTTGCTTTCTTCATAGAATCCTAGAATGTTAGGGATTGGAAGTGACCTAGAAAGATCACCTAGTCCAACCCCCCTGCCTGAGCAGGATCACCTAGATGAGGTCACACAGGAACAGATCGAGGCGAGTCTTGAATGTCTCCAGAGAAGGAGACTCCACAACCTCCCTGAGCAGCCTGTTTCAGTGCTGTGTCACCCTCACTGTCACCCTCAAGTTTTTCCTTGTGTTTACCCAAAACATTTATGCTCCAATTTACTCCCATTGCCTCTTGTCCTGTCATTGGATGACACTGAGAAGAGTCTGGCTCCATCCTCCCTACACTCACCTTTAACATAGTTATAGACATTGATGAGGTTTACTCCCCTCAGTCTCCTCCAGGCTAAAGAGCCCCAGCTCTCTCAACCTCTCCTCATAAGGGAGATGCTCCACTCCCTTAATCATCTTGGTAGCCCTGCACTGGACTCTCTTCAGTAGCTCTGTGTCCTTCTTGAATTGGGGTGCCCAGTATTCCAGGTGGGGCCTCACCAGTGCAGAGTAGAGGGGAAGAAGAACCTCCCTTGACCTGCTGGCCCCACTCTTCTTAATGCATCCCAGGATGCCATTGGATGTCATTCTTGGACATGAGTGTGCATTGTTGGCTCATGGTCATTCCCCTGCCCACCAAGACCCCTAGGTCTCATTCTCCAGAGCTACTCTCCAACAGATCAACCCCCAGCCTGTATTGTGATATGGGGTTGTTCTTCTCCAGATGCAGCACTTCACACTTGGTCTTGTTAAATTGCATTGAATTTCTCCCTGCCCAGCTCTCCAGCCTGTCCAGGTCTCTCTGGATGGCAGCACAGCCTGCTGCTGTGTCAGCCACTCCTCCAGTTTGGCGTCATCAGCGAACTTGCTGAGGATGCACTCTGTCCCTTTGCCCACGTCATTGATGAATATATTGAATAGTATTGGACCTAGCACTGATCCTTGGGGGATGCCACCAGTCACAGCCATCTAGACTCTGTTCCACTGACCACAACTCTCTGGACTCTGTCCTTCAGCCAGTTCCCAAACCAATTCATTGCACAATCATCCAATCCACACTTCTTAAGCTTGTCTGTGAGGATCCTATGGAAGACAGCATCAAAAAATTTGCTGAAGTCAAGAAATATGACATCCATTGCCCTCCACTCATCTATCCAATTACTTGTGTGATCATGAAAGATTATCACATTAGTCAAGCATGACTTATCCTTATGGAATCCATGTTGACTATTTGTGATAAGCCTCCTTTCCTCCACATACTTAGAGATGGCGGCAAGAACAATCTATTCCATCATCTTTCCAGGGATGGAGGTGAGGCTGAACGGCCTATAGTTACCCAGGTCCTCCTTTTTGCCTTTTTTGAAGATGGGGATTAAATTGGCCTTTCTCCAGTCCTCAGGCACTTCTGTTCTCCAGGACCTCTCAAAGATTATGGAGAGTGGCCTGGCAATGACCTCTGCCATCTCCCTCATCAGTCACAGGTGTATCCCATTGGGGCCCATAGACTTGTGGATGTCCACTTTGTTCAACTCATCTCTTCAGTTGAAGATGTGTGGACATGGAACAAGGGGAGATGGAGTCAAGATGCACCAGGGGAGGTTTAAACTGGATATTAGGGAACAATTTTAAGAAAAGAGTAGCCAGAGACTTGAACAGGCTACTCAGGGAGGGGGTTGAGTCACCATCCCTGGAGGTGTTTAAGTGTTGTTTGGATGTAGTGTTGGGGGACATGGTTTAAGGGTGAACTTTGTAGAGTAGGGTTAATGGTTGGGCTCAATTATCCCAGGGGTCTTTTGCAACCTGAATGATTGACATAAGGAAGGGTAAGAGCTGGTGTTGCAAAGCAATTTCTGATGAATCTTTTTGCTTTTGTTTGTTTGATTGTGGTTTGTTTGTTGTTTTTGTTTTTTTTGTCTCAACCCTGTTTCCAAGTAGTGCTTTGGGCACACGTGTGCACAATCTCACAGGACTGGTATTTAGTATTTGAGTCAGAAGACTAGCTAATGTGAACTCAAGTGCATGGAGCAGCCCTCCTGAGTAAGCTGTACCTTACTCAAATAGGGAGTCTTTCTCTACATACCCTGCTTGACATATAGCACTTGAAGGGGTGGTAATAGCAGCTCTGGAAACCCCAGGGTGATAAATGACCTTTTGGAATGTGGGAGAGCATCACAATCAAGGGTCATTCCCTTATTGAGTTGCTTGAGAAAGCAAAATGGTGCAGAGGCTGCAGACAGTTAGCTTGCTTTCCAAATTCCAGTGGGATGTGGTGACTGCCCTCCACAATGAAAATTAATTCTTTAAGTATTTTGGTGAAAAGCAAAAAAAAAACAAAACCAAAACAAGCCAAACAAAAAAAAAAGAACTAACCAAACAAACAAAATCCAAACAAACAAATCTTTCAGCAAATTCATAAACCTTGAGGAGCTCTTCATTCTACAATAGCTCCAAGATCTTGTTGCCACCATGGCAGTGTGCATTTAGGACTGGCTACTTGAATTTCATTATTATTGTACAGCCTTCACCTCATCTACTTGGGTTGGACTGAGAAATAAGAATTGGAGTTATCAATATAAAGCATAGAGCATGATACAACTTATTCTTAACACTTTCCCTTGGAGCAAAACAGAATTCTTCAATTCAAAGACAATTTTACAATTCAAAGACAAGTACATGAACGCAGACAGGTATCTAGGAGATGAAGACAGGTTCTGGGAATCTATTTATTTAATTATATAATTGCCTAATTATCAAAGTCCTGCCTTGGACAGCATGCCGAGTAATTGGGAGTCTCAAAGTTGATGTTAAATGTGAGATTAATTATGGAAAAAGCTGTGTTGTATATTTTCTTATAATTCCAAATGACTGACCGTGGCATTTTGGTTGTCCATAAGAAGTCAGAGCAAGCAGCTTGTTTGCTGTACAAGCTTTTACATGGTGGAGCCTCTGGATATTTTCTTCAATGGTTTGGGTTTCTGGTTGTACATGTGTGTTTGTGTGTCTTTATAGTGAGCATGTTGTTTTGCTGTTGATGATATTCTTGCCTTGGCACTTCCTTATAATAGATGTCAAATATTCCTCTGTTTAGGGACTAGATTACTCTTTTACAACTGCTTACATAGGAGATACTGTCTACATACAGGGCTTGTGTTGAGCTTCTATCTCTTACCTGTGATGGAGATCCAAATTCCATGTTAGATGCATGGGGAGTCACTGTGGTTATCCATCACTAAGTGGTCTTGCAAAACACCAAACGAGAAATCCTGCATGCTAGAAATAAATCTTTGGCAGTTGCAATATTTGTGCAGCTGTTTCCACAGATGTTTCTTTTTTCCTTTTTTTTTTTTTTTTTTTTTTTTTTTTTTTTTTTTTTTTTTT
>JANHGL010016580.1:0-18454 GCA_024611195.1 Ceyx melanurus
GGGTTCGGAGCGGCTGCGAGAGATAAAGTCGTGCAGGAAAAGGTACGCTCGCAGCCACAAAAAGAAAGTGCAGTTCCTCCTCCCACCCCTCCCGGAGTGGCAAAGAAGCCAAGGAGGGTTGAGAAAGGTGGCAGGGGCGAGACAGACAGACAGCGGAGATGCGTGCGGATCTGCTTCTGGTATCAAAGGGTTTCGCCTAGAGATGGTTGGAAGAGATAAAGGCTTGGAAAAAAAAAAAGGGGACGGCATTTTTTCCCCTTTAAATTGATATTTAATGGGAAAGCCTATTGGACAGAAACCTGGACACGAGTCACTTAATTGGACTTGACATCTGTCACAGTGTGGGAGTTTTCACAGCCCAAATATTTTCAGCAGATCAGATTCTCGCTGAATCTGTGCCACAAATTATAACAGTCGAGAGCAGCCCGTGCTACAAACCCTACCCTCTGGATATACAGTCTCTAGCCACACTCACTCCCACCCCCGCTGTCTCTCCCCAAAAATATTGGATACCCACTGATCTAGAAAAACACCACTGGCATTTCCCGTGCAAGCTAATAAATAAGCTTTACACATCAATTTGCATCATGTACACTGAGCCTGTGGAGAATCATCGGACTCCTTTTCTAGTGCGTTTATTTTCGTGGTCCCCTTGCCCTGTCTCCCACCACCATCCCTTCCCCCCAGTCCCTGTGCATATCATGGAGCCACGGGGGCAGATAGGGCCCCGCACATCCCTCTGCCCCCCACCCTCCCCGCTCCAGCACGAAGACAATGAGGCGAGGGAGATGGCCACGGGGCTGTGGCTTTTTTTTCCTCAGGAGAGGCTGGATGGAGCCAGGCTCCTTTGAGCCAGAGCCACAGGATGCCTGTGTCTGAGGTGACTCTTCTCGCTGCCACCTTGCCCCACCTCCCTCTCAGCTGGCAGCCCCTTCTGTGGTCTGATCCCTTCTCCCCCACCTCCCTCTCTGCAGATCCCATCAAATGAGGGCTGTAGATACTTCTTGTGGTGCAATCATCTTCCTCCCCAGGGACTTGCCTGTGCCATGAGCCTGTTCTGGCAAGCTCCTACTGGACCCCCAAAGGGGGCAGTGGAAGGGTTGGGTGAGGTGGTGGTCTTTGCACAGAGCAGATCTGGTTCTGCTGCTTGCCAGCAGCTCTGTGAGTGCTTGCTCTGGCCAAAGATGCTTCTGTCTGTGTCCCATCAGCAGGATGGGTGAGGGGAGAGATGCCAGGGGACTTGCAAGGGTCCCCATGGTTCATCCAGTAACATATGCAACAGTCTGGGAGATCTCTGAATGGGGAGAGGTTCTGCTCTTGATAAGATTTACAGGACCTTATCAAGAATGAGTAATATACCTGAATAATTTTGGGTTTGTTTTTTTTTCCTTTGAAAATGACAGATATTCTGGCAAATCAGACCATCTTCCTGCATGTCACCTGGCCCACTGGCAAAAGAGTGGATATTTCATTTCATTTCCTCCAGGAAAACATGGGAATTTCTCTCCATTTTCCTGTCCACACCAGGTCACCAAGGCAGCAGGAGGTTGTCACTTGTGTAGGGAATCAGGAAACTCCTTTGCTACTGTGAAGTGAAGCAACTAAAATCTCAGCTACCCTGACAGGAATATTGAGATACAAATCACTGTGGCACGTCCCTGTTCTGCTCAGCTCTCTAGTGACCTTCACAGGTAATCTTTGCAGATCAGGATCTGAGCAGTTCAATGTCACTGCAAGATTCAGGGTCCCATTCCAACAAATGACCACCATCCCACACTTCAAGGAGCACTCCTTCACAAGTGAAGAACTTCTCCAGCTCTTCCTTGGCTGTGACTCAGTGCTGGGGGCTTGCAGTGCTCCTTGAGGTGTAAGTCTGAGGCCACAGAAAGTGCAGGTGATGGAACAAGTAGCTGGTTAAGGCTGCCATATATGTGATCAGGGAAGCTGTTAATTCATGCAAGCCACCCTGCTTTCTGCTGCAGATGCTGTCAGCACAGGGCTTGCTTGTTATTTTGAATTTCCAGGGAGAAACCAAGCCCTTGGTTCTTGCTGCCCTTTGGTTATGAGTGGGCATTTCTGACACTTCATAAAGTGCTATTTACTGACACTGTGATCTGATTACCCCGCTGCTCTGCTCCTAGATGTGTTAAATCTAGAGGTTCCCACCCTGCCCTGGGCATGCCAAGCCTGTGGCATCTACTCGACCAGCTCTGCTGGGATACTGCAAATCTCCTCACATCAACTGCAAGATCAAGGTTGTAGCCTCTGTATCTTCAGCCCTAAGAAACCAGTCAGAAATGTCAGAGCTGACAGCCTGGCTCTTCTCTGAACAAAGCTCCAAAGCCCAGATGCAGGACCATATTATCCCAGTGAAGAGCTCTCCTGCCCGCCACCACTCATACTTGAAGGAAGAGGCTGGTTTCCAGAACTCAACATTCCTAGGGCTGACTGGCCCAGACATGGAGGTCACCAGAAACCATCAGAAATTATGAGGCAAAAGTGCAGTCAGTGGAAAACAAAACAGTCCTATCTGGTAAAGGATGGATGACTAAAGCTCTTTCTCAAGCTCTTTGTGTCTGTTTTATTAGTATATAGCCTGATGCCTGATGGAGACCTGCACAATGGGAACCAGTATGGTCCCAAAGGAAGCATCACAGATGCAAGGTCACCTTATGACTTGTTCCCAGAGCTGGAAGTATAGGAAAAGTAGAGTTGATTTCTCGTGGGTGGGATTGCAGCTCACACCACACTTGTATCCTTCCCACAAACCTATTAAGTTTAGTGAGAATGAAAGCTGGCCAGAGAAACAATATCAGAAAACACACATCCCACCTTTGTAGGGACCATCTCACTTGAAAAACACAAACAAAACAAAACAAAAAAAACCAAACAACCCAAAACCAAGAGGAGAGTCACTTTATTTTGACTTCCAGGGCTTGCTGACAAGTCAATAAAACCTTATGACCTGGACTGCTCACTAGATAAGACCTAGCATGGAGCTGGTATTAGTGAACTCATTAATGACAGCTAATAAAAGCTACCCACTTCTATGAGACTTGCAGAAAAGCATCACAGGCCACCTCTCAAGTGTTAGGTGCTGCTGAGTCTGCAACAGAGACTGCCACGAGGGGGGCATCTGCCACAGGAACCCACAGTGAGGGTTTGATGGCATTGCTTGTCAGAGCAGAGTTGCACTTCCATTACCAACGTGTCCTTTCCCTGTGGAGAGGACAGCTTTCCAGGAGGCTGGAGAACATCCATTCTCCTTTATAGCCTAGGCCATTCACGGTGCTGGCATATGCTGCCCATTGAAATAAATGGAGCTTGTCACTCTTGGATGTGCTCCTTGGAAATAAACGGCCAGACAAATTGGAACACTGAGCCATGAAAATCCTTGTCCTTTTGAAAAATCTGTGCTGGATATAGCTCAGCGCCTCTGCTCGTGCTCTCCTCGGATGTTTGGCTGATATTTCTTGTTTCCCACTGCTTGTGTTTGCTTTCTCTTATTGGGGCTGTTTCAATAACAGGTCAGGTACCCCGAGGCTGCTGGCAACTGGGGAAGGTGAAAAAGCAGCTTCCATGCTGAGCCATGAACAGAGGTACCAGGGATACTGGGTCTGGATGCAAGGTCACCTTGGCTGGGGTCTGCCAGGATTTACACCACAGGCAGCTGCCCCCTTGCAAATGTGAGTGGGACTGTCTCCTGGTTGTAAACCAGCAGTCTCCATGTTAGCTGATGGCTGAAATCTATCTCTTTGAAACAAAACCTTGGTTCTTTTTCCCTAGCTGTCATCTCTGGTTCATGTCCCTCGGTCTCTGTTTTGATTCTAGCCTTTTCCTTTGCCTGTTGAACCAGAGGAGCTGTGACATTAAGGTCAAGCCCTAGCTGCTACTGTAAAGATCCAAGTGCCATCACAAGGCTGCTCAGGACCCTTCACTACCACATTGCCTCAGCATCTCCAAAGATCATCCTTGCAGTGTCAGTTAGCATTCACAGCTCTGTAGAGGGGAGGTATGTAGAGGATGATGCAGAGTTTTTAAAGGCAGAGGGGATTACTGTGAACATCCTTCTGCAGCTGGAAGGCCCTTCTTTGCTTCCTGCATGAACAAGAAATTCAGAGTTTCAGAAATAATATCCATGCTTGGTCTAAACATGGATTTTGTTATATCTTGCCCTCCTCCATTGAGTTCTCTCACATTGTATTGCCAGGTAAGGTAGGGGTTTTGTAAATAGATGTGTGTGTGTGTGTGTGCTCTACAGCTGATATTCCTGCATGCACCTGGTACTAGCTTGGACTTTCTGGTCATGCAGCACCTAACTACAGCTACTGCTGTCACTCTGGTCAGACATCTGGAAATTTTAGACAAATGGGAAAATTCCACCTGGGCAAATGTTTCAGGCAGAAAGAGAAGACATGCCTGAGTAAACCCAGACATCTGTTGGTCCTTCCTAGGTCAGTATTCATTAGTAGTGACCATATCCATTCTGCAGCCTTCTTGTTAAACTGAACAGATTTGGTTTCTCATCAGGTAGAAGAGGTTAAACCTGTTTTACTTTAAGGTGGTTATGATCTGGGAGATTTCCCATTCTTCCTGTCTATAATCCTATCCTAGAAATGAGATGCTTAGCATGAAAAGCTCTGAATATAGAACAAGCAATGCATGTCATGCTTTTTAGTGTGTCTATAAGTTCCTAATTCATCCTGAATGCTCCTGGGACAGGTGTATTAGGAATCATATCACACTACAATCACAGAAAACATATATAAGAACACAAGAGTGGCCACAATGGGTTAGACCAAAGGTTTTCAACAGTTACCTGAAGAAGGTGCCTGGGAAACCTATGAAAATAACATAAATCTACAGTGATACTGTCCACAAACATGCTCCTGACATCCACATAAATGCACTGCATCCAGAGTATTAAAAGTTTGCACTGCAAATATTTCTTCTATGAATTTGTGAAATTGCTTTTTGAATCCATATAAACTTTCAGCATCCATAATTTCCCACGGCAAGAAGCTCGCTGTGAGCCATCCAATTTAGGTAAATGCTTAAAGACATGCTTGTGAACATGTTTGTAAATAAATTGGAAGGGTTTGCTGGTTTACTGTGACTTCTACTGATGATGAGTATACGAAGAGCAGTGTTGAGTATGTGGGCAGTAGTGCCTTATGTTTTCAATGAATGCATTTGGCTGAAATCATAAATAGTGGGTGGATTTTAGCTAGTTAGGGAAAACAGGAGGAATCTCTTAGTGCCTGAGTAGGGGAAGGCAGCAGGAGCAAGTCCTGGCTCCTTGGAAGCAGCTGATCACCTTAAATTGACCTTGGCCAGAGTCTGCACAGATGACCAGTCATAGTCACACATTTTAATACAGCTCAGAGCTGTTGAAAGTGTCACTAAAGCCATTAACAAAACAAGGTAGAAACAGAGATCTGAATGGTAACCTTTGCAATGTGCTAACAAGTGGCACAAGCCAATCACTAGTGAGTAGTTTGTGAATTAAGCAGGACAAATATGAGGAGCTTGGTGATCATGATACATACCCAGCATGCTAAATAGGGTGTGTGGGCTTATGGGGCTCCCATGCATGCATGGCTGGGGTGCAGCAGATAGTGGATTGAGGGGGAGGCAGGCACAGTGTGCTTTGCCACTAAGGACTTTACCTGTGCAACTGCTGGCTGCCAGGGGGAGGAAAGAAAAAGTGGATGTCAAATCTAGCTGGCAGCCAATGCATCTGTCTTCTGTCTTTCACTCCCCCTCAGTCGAGGTGGAACTTGGCTATTTTTAAATCTGATGTCTGTGTGTGTAGCCAGTGGTAATGCTCTTTCTTGGGAAAAAGATAAAAAAAACCCAAACCCACAACCAAAAAGAAGGAGATTTTGAAGCCACTTGCATTCCGTGCACAGTTATTTCTCCCTCTCATTGATACTCAGCCCTTAGGTCTCCTTTCTCAGCTTGGAAGAAGTAGAACTTGTGAAACAAAACCCAGTGACCATAACTGGACAGCCTAGGCCAGAGCCAGTTTTGGGCATCTCCCAGGTGAGTGCACCAAGCCCTCTGAAGGCTGTTCTGAATGTGACACGTTTCATTTGCCCCCTCTTTCTTGATTTCTAGGAACACTGAACAACCATTCTCTGCTCTTCTCATCCTTTTTTTCCCCTCTTCTGTACATCTCTATCATACCTTTCTGCCAAGCAGCCTCTTTTCACACAAAATACTCAAGTCTATGAAGTTCTTTGATACTTTATCCTTGTAGTAACTTGTACAGGAACAGCTTCATAACTTTGCCCACCTTTGTTGAACTTCCTTTGCTGTCACAAGTTCTGCTGTGTCAGTCAGGGTGAGGCTAGGACCAGAAAGTGCTCACAACAGGGTCAGAAGGTGGTCTCAATTTCACCTCTTTTAGGGGTCCCTCAGCTTTGCCTCCAGGAAAGGGAGAGTTTCCTAACCTAACACAGAAGAAACTGTGTGAATTAAGATGTGTCTGAGATCCCCAGATGAATGATGACAGCAACGTGAAGGCCAGTGTTAATTAGGGTCAGCCCTAATAATAATTTTAACCCCCATAATTTTCACCTCTGTCCTTTAACCTACCACAGGCTCTAGAGTTGTTTCTGTATCCTCTTCTGGAGCACATTTCCTCATATGTTTGGCCATATTAAAAATATCATTTGCCCACAGTTAACTTTCCTGCCTGCACCCCCTATTTTCTCCTTTGATTCCCCATGCTGGTGTTTGTTACTCTTCATCATAAATATTTTTCCAAACCACTCAGCTGGGTGGTCTCTTGTTTGAAGGGAAGAATACTCACTGAGAAGAGTAGCTGGTCAGGGATCAGCCCACGCTGAGAACACAGACTCCCTGAAGGATAAAATAACCTCTATTATCTCTTCAGGATTCCCTCGTGAACTCAGACCATTCCTATTTGTTTCTAGGACAATGCCTGATGTTTGTAGGAACTCTACCAAAGTCTCCTAGGGCAATATATTTTTTCTGGGTATAAATATATTTTTACATATGTATTCAGATAGACACAGTTGTAAGACTGCTTCTTTAGATTCCTCTCAGCCTCCAGGTTTTCTGCTTAAGAAAACTCCACTTCAGGGCTACACTTAAAGAAGGAAACAAAAAAAGCAGAAAAAATGTATGTGTATGAAATTGCCTGTTACAATTCACATTCTCCTTTGCCCTTTCTTCTGTGGCCATCTCTGCAGGGTTAGGATAAGCCTTGTATCTGGTTAGGGAGCCTGGATTTCTTGTGGAGTCATGATTATGTAAAATTACAGCATTCCTTGAAAAAAGTCCTTCTACTCCTCCTGGTTTTCAGGCTGCTTTGAAAATCTGCCTGGAGAGTGTTAGATGCAGAGAAGCCTGAATGCATACGTGGTGTCCTGAGGTCAGAGCTCTATGAGATATGAACTATCTTGCATCATTTGGATGGGGTCTAATTTCATCATGTATGGTTTACTCACCAGATTTTAATAATACTAGAGGTCACAGCAGGATCCTGTAAAGCACTTAAAAGCCCATATTGCTTAGCAAGTGCATGCATTTCCAGGTGGTGAAGAGTGCCTGTTAGCAAGGGCTGTGGGGGAGAAGATGTTTCCATCTCTGTAGATGGAGTTAAATGCTCAGCTTCACATAGCTCCACTTCAACTGCCTTTCTTATCCCTGTCAGAGCTGTGCCTAGTGCCCCAACAAATTCTTGTTGAACAACTGCAGTATAATAGCATCTGCTCACAGAGGAGGTTTCTACCCATTGAGCACAAATTGGTTTTAAAAGGTAAATAGCTTCATTGGTCTTGTTTTGTGGGCAAGGGATGATGGGGTATGGGGGAGTTATAGGCAAGGAAGAAACGTGGTAGAGATGAGGACATGATCCAATACACCCACCATCATTTCAGGAGCTTGTGTCCAGGAGAACAGGCATAGGACAGAGCAGCAGCTGTGGTCAGTCTGCTACACCAAATGAGATCCATACTCCCATGTCCATTGGCAGTCACTGGTTCCCATGTTTGGGGAACATTCCCAAGGGAGTCCATCACAGACTGGTGGTAGCTGTAGCATTCATAGAGGGCATTTATGAAGCACAGCATCCTCAAGCCCTCAACTCTACACAATCAAGCCTCTGAGCTAGTTTTAGACTGCAATGGCTCTAAGTTCAAAGAAATAAAGTTGTATGTTAGGCCATCTTGAATTCCTCTGCTTGGTTTTTCTCATACAGTCTCTCATCTGCTCACTTACTCCAAAGTCCCTTAAAATGAGGGCTGAGTTGTGAGGTGCCCTACTGTGTGTACTGGGCATGATCTTCCTGACAACTGCTGCAGCTAATGCAGTTTGATTCACTGCTCACTTAGGGCTGACAGATGAGCTGGCAAGTCTTTTTGTGGCAGTTTAGGCTACTTTCATATCCAGCTGTCTGCCTCGTCCATCAGCCACAAGTTACTGCCCCTGTGACAGAAACTCTCAGCAGCTCCAGTTCATCATGTGGTGCCTTGGTGCTTTTAAGCTAATGCACCAGGCTCCACCATGGCAGAAACACAGGAGGACAAACATTCCCATCTGCCAGATTTGCAAAGGGACTCATGAGAGGAGGGGTCACCAGGAAGTTCTTAAACTGCTGCTGTGGGGCTCATCAAAACTCATCTGTCAGAGCACTTGAGTGAATCAAGTTACTGGTAATTGGGATCAGTATCATTGCTCTGTGCCAGACTCCAGTTCACAGGGTATGGAGCCTTCAGCCCAGCCATGGGTCCTTAGAGCCTTAGGTCCTAGAAGGAAAAGTCTCTCTTGATAATTCAAGATTTCATGTCCATATTTCATATCCATATTTCATATGCTATATCAGGAAAACAAGTACTCTTCATTCAGAACTCACAGTCTCAAGGAAAACTGCAGGATGGGCCACAGGAGGAAGCAAATCTAAGAAGTGGACATTTACCAGGGCTGCAAAGACTGGAGGTGGAGGGTCTTCCAAGGCCACAGGTTCACAAGCAGAATTAACATCACTGCATGGAGCTTGACAAGTGCATTCAGGCTTCCAATGCAAGTCTTTCAAGAGAAAAGAGAGATCCCTGTCTGTGGGCTGGGGGAGCATGGAGACATAGCTGGGGAGAGGAGGAAGATGAAAGGCTGCAGCTTGTGTCAGGCAAGACTTGGCTTTCTCCCTGCTAAGAAGCTGGGAGGGAGAATGCTCTAAGAAGTCTGGCCTTGGTCTGGAAATGTGCATTCTAGAGCCCAGCTTTGCTCATGGCCCCTCCTGCAGGAAAGCAGGAGGTGGGCACAAGCTCTGTAAGAGTCAGATGTGGGCACAGACATCAGTGCTGGTCTCCTCGTGAGCTAGACAGCTCTTCCAGCAGCCAGGAAAACCAGTCATTGCCAAGGTAAGGAGATGGCACTGGGCACACTGTGCAAATACCATTTGGGCTACATTCATAATCCCACGCCACGAGAGAGAGGCAGTCTGGGCCCTTTGGATAATCTTAATCATTTCTGACATGAAGGCTTCTCCTATTTCATGACTTATTTCCCCAGTATCATTTAAATGTATTAAAACACTGTTAGTGTAGAAAGCAGGCATCATGTTAGCATAATATCTAATCAGAACTAGACTGCCTGTCCCTGCAGGGTTTATTTATTTATTTATTTATTTGGTGTCTGTTTGTGCTGTTTTCTTGTTAGATTGGAGAGCCTTTCCTTGACATACTCATTTGTTCTGCTGTGTAACAGAATAGGATCCTTCGGAGCTGCTGACATCTGCTTTATTCTTCAGCTCTGCAACACTCAGCCCACAAAGCAACAGTGATAATAATAATAATAGGAATTACAATAGCCACAGTGCTAGGAAGTGAAGTTAGGCATGAAGAGGATAGTACAAAAAAAAAAAAAACAACCCAGAAAAGGAAAAAAAATGGGCTGGCAAAGAGTGTTTTGATCACCGTGAATGTATTTTTATTGGCCCCCATTCTCCACTCATTTGCTGCTGCTTGATGGTTGTGCTGCCCCGTGGACTGCAGTTCATTTCCTCATGGCTTGTAACACTGCAAGGGAGAAGGGATCAGGCACTGTGGTGCATGTGATCAGGACACTTGTTTGTAAGTATATTCAGCTCTGCACTCGCTCAAGTACATTGCTTTGATTTCTCAGTGGCATTGCAGTATTGATTTTGAAGGGAATTAGTTTCTTCAGTGCTTGTGAAGATCTGGCCAGTGTGGTTTCTCAGGGACTTATTCAGCCTCCTTCCTCCCCAACTTTATCTTCACATGTCACAGATGAAATAATTGGCATTGCACTATATCAAACTGGCAGGATGCAGTCCCAAAGGCTGTGGGGAATGCAATCTAGAGCAAGCCTTGACAAAAAGCTGCATGAGGAAGAGAGCTGCTGGGCTAAATGGTGTCCAAAAGAGGACTGGAAGCTGTGGGCACCCACTCTGGGTCATCTTGTCTGAGTCCTGCTCAGCAGAGATAACACAGGGCTTTGTGCTAAGGGCAAGGAGAGGTGACAGTGTGATGCAAGGACAGAAGGAGGGGAAAGTTATGAAAAGGTAGGAAAGAAGAAAGGAAAAAGAAAGTAGGAAAAGAGGAGGGACAAGTGAGGGGGAAAAGAAAAGTTCCTAACAGTAAGATAATGTCATGTTGAGCTTCAAGCATCCTTGAGGAGTGGAACTTAGAACCATCCCCTAATGTAAACTACTCACACTTAAGAATTCTGCATGATTTTTTTTCTTGATACGGAAACAAAACTTGGGACTTGTGGTACTGAAAAATAAGGATCATTGAAACCATACAGGAGTTTCATTGCTGGTCTCCATGATTGTGGCCAGCAAACAGGCATAAAACCAGGATGGCTGAGCAAGTACAGTGACCTGCTGAACTCTAATGAGCTTCATTAGAAAGACACAAAAAGGCCCCTATGCAAAATTCAGGCTCCAGAGTTTGTTACCCTTCCCTTTTCAGGAGGATAGCCTAGGCTGAAGACTCACCATGGGTTTCCCAAACCTTACTGCTCCTGGCCCAGAGCCTGGGTCTCCACAGAGCCCCCAGTTCACACTGGTACTATTACCAGTGTCATTATTTCTTTAGCCAGATGCAGCCTTGCCATTTCACAAATATGAGTAGTCCCACCTCTCTTCTGGGTCCCTTGTGTGTACAGCATTCAGGAAAGGGGCAATGCAAAACAGAAAGGGGCTTCTGAAAACTAGAGTTGGAAAAGATTTATTAGGTCCCATATGTTCCCTTTTCCTCCTGGCATATGCTTAGAAACTAAAGTACCTTTACTAGTGTTCTGTGTAGTTTTGAATACTCTGCCCAGCAGGACTTCCATGTCTCATGGAAGGATTTTTTATCACCCAGTGACTTTCTCACCCTCATACCCCAGAATTGCAGATGGGTGCCTCATGAGACCTTCTCCAGCACCCCACCCAGTGTCAGACATGAAGAGGGCACATACACTCCAAAACTTGTCTGACACCAGGAAAAGTTTTCTTGCTGCTTGAGCTGTACCAGCCCAATAGAAGGCAGTGGCATCACTCAGACATTCAGAAACATTCCAGTAGTGTGCAGTTTGATTGCAGGTGATGCTTTTGTTTCAGATAATGCTAGCAGGAATGGTTTTCCCACAGAGTTAATGGCTTCTTACTTTTGCCACTGGTAACACTGAGCCTGTCCTCGTCCTGCTTTGTGAGCTGGTGCCTTTGAATTTGAGAGCCTAGGGTTGAAGTAAGAATATTTTTCTTGCTTTGTTGGTTAAAGAAGACATGGAAAAGCTCTGAGAAATTATTTGAAGGAGGAGTGTCTCTCACAGGCTGGCTGGTAGGAGTCTTGGAAGTGAGGAGATGTGATAGCAGGCTGTGGGGAAGTGCTCTCTTGAAAGAGAAATCTGCCATCTTTCCCAGTTGAGCCAGTGGGAAAAGAGCCATTATCTCCAAAGCAAGAACAGTGAGGTCCATTTGAGGAGGATCCATCACGTGTGTCATTTCCAGAGGAATCCCCACCAGCACTGCAAATTACCTAATTGCAAACACAGTGGATTATATTCTTATGCCTGAATGAAAGAAAAGAATAAAATCAATCTCTCAAATCCTACCATCTAAATAAAAACATCATTTATTTTCCACACTAGCTAAGGTTAGAGGGTCTGTGGACATCCAGGAGCTCTGAAGGTGAGGCCATATTTGTTTCAGTGCCTATTGATTTTGGGGAACTTAAACTATCATCACCCAAATCAAAACGTTGTGAGCTCTGTTCCTAAGGATATGGCCATGTGATCCCCAGCAATTAAGCCAAAACAGAGAAATCAACAGCTCAGAATTTGTCACAGACACCAAACATGCTTGTTTTCTTGTACTCTTGTGCTACGTCATTATGGGATATTGATTTCCATTATTGTGTATTTCAGAAAATTCCCTGGGTAACGCTCTGGTGATTTGCTCCAAACAGGGCATTTCAGCTGTCTTTTGGCAGGCAGGAGAAAGACACACAGCTTGCTTGTCAAGCAAAAAAATCCTGTCAATCCAACAGATCAAATTCAGACCACTGTCCAGTTCCTCTAGTAATATCTCCGAGGGGGAACTGAGCCTGTATTTATATTTGTATTTGAATTTCTTTACTAATCAGGTGGGATTTAGAATATTTTGGTTAAAAATACCATACCACAGGCTGCCACCTCTCAACATGGTAGGTGGTGACAAAACACTTAGCAATCATATTGTCCTCTGGTCCTGAGGATAATGAATGCTCCTTTCTACTGGGAGATTGATGCATCAGGAATTAGCAAATGTTTGACCATGCTTCCATGCTGCCAACCTATACCCAGCTTGATGCCAACTTAAAAATGTCTTTCTCACTAGGGCATACAACTGTCATTGCCACTGCTGAGGTGCCCTCATTTCCCCATTACCCATGTCCTAGGAGAATCCAGGGAGGAAAATCTGAACCATAGAACTTGCTCTTGATTCCAAGGGAGCAGAATTTTCTGCCTAGGCTGGGAAGCAGACTGGGACACTGATGTTTTGGAGAAGTACTGTGCTGTGTAGAACATTCCTTGGCTCTTTCTGCTTTTAATCTAGTATGCTACTTAATAAATCTTATTTCATCTGAAACAACACTGGTCTTTAGACATGGTAGTGCTGTAACTCAGCTCTTTCTGGATGCCTGATCCATTTCCCATTCATTTCAAGCATCACACATGATAGCTGGTCTCATAGCCTTAGAGCAAATTCATCCCTCAGGGAGTGACACTAGTGCAGTGTCACTGGCTTATACTCAGGGAAGTGCAGGACACCTTCCTGATGAAGCACTGAGGTTGAGTAGAATTAACCAGTGTGGTCAGGTGGATGACATTATTCTCAATCAGACTGCTGTGAGATGAGATGACTTGTCATGCTACCTTTTCAATTTCTTCTTTGAAAATCAAGATTAACTTTTTGGCTGTGGAAATATTCCAGGTGACTTTTCAGGGAGGTAGCTGAGAATATAAGATGACTTTGTGTCTTCATCTTCATTGAAGGTATCTAGGAAAAAAAATGCTTTCAGAGGTGCAGATCATCATCACCTTGTCTTGGATTTCTGATTTTTTTTTTCTCTTCTGTGCTTTTTTGAGGATAGTAAATGAAGTTTTCTTTTAACAGGAATGTTTCAGAGAAGAAATCAGGAAAACTGACAATCCTGAAAAGACAGGTTTGGGCTCTAAGTTACCCTGAGGATCTGCAGAATTATTCTTTGAATTCACTAATGTTTTTGGTTAGTGATAATATCCTGGTTTACATATCTTAGGAAACCCCAGGAAAGAGACAACATACATCTAACTAACCTGTGTGGAGTATGAATACAGATCTGCTACTCTTCATCCACTCCTTAAAGCAGAGGCAAGTTAGCACCTTCCTGAGAGCTAGTCTCAAAGAATCTCCATTTCAGACAATCACCAGCCCCCTGCCCTCTCCCCTCTCCCCCAACACCAGGCAGGTCCCAGTTCAGGAAAGGATGACACATATGTAAGTCTGGCCTTCTCTTCAGCTGAGCTTCCACTCCTTCAACCCTTGCTGCTCCACTCTGGGCCTTCTCATTTTCAGATCAGTTCATATGCAAAAAATATTTCCACTTCTTCTGCAACTGACAGCAGCAGAAAAAAGGACTCCAGGACCCTTGCTGTGAGATTCAGAAGAAGTCTAACTTGTCTCAGTTTTGTACCTCTACAGAGTGATGGTCCAAGAACCATTTTTTCCCCCCAGACACTGTTGGAATCTCAGCTCAATCTCTTTTCTTAGAATTCTGAGATCCCTTTTTGACTAATTTGGTTATGTGGCATTTCCACAGGAGCCTCCAGCAGGTGAAAGGACCCTGTTGTTATATTGTTATGGGTGTTGTACAGACAGAGGAGTTCCTGCTGTGCAGGATATCAGGCAGTTCTACTCTAGTAGAACTAGTTCTACTCTAGTAGGCAGTATTGTAGTAGTACTCTAGTTCTCCTGCCAGTCCCCTCCAGACTAGTGAGAAGTTTTTTTTCTCAGTGAGGGTGGCAGAGCCTGGCAGGGGCTGCCCAGGGAGGTTGTGGAGTCTCCTGCTCTGGAGACATTCCAGACCCACCTGGATCTGTTCCTGGGTGACTTGGTCTGGGTGCCCCTGCTCTGGCAGGGGGGTTGGACTAGATGATCTTTTAGCTCCCTTCCAGACCCTAACATCTGTGAATCTATGAGAGTGTGCTTTGCCAGACAGCCTCAGAGGCAAGGTGCAGGTGAGGCAGCTCCTCTGGTGCCATCCCTCGCAGTGACCAGAGTGTAGCAGCAGTCCCCATGGTGGCACAGAGCTAGTGCAAGAGCTTTGAGAGTACTGGCCTCGGTGGGCTGAGGAGCTCAGATCTCTGTTTGGACCCTTCCTCACATCCTTAGAGACTGATCTTCTCTGGCCTGGCCAGTTGCAGAGTGGGAGGTGTTAGCTGTTCCAGGGGCAGAAGTGCTCAAAGGTGCATCGACCACATTTCCATGGACTTTCCCTTGGATTTGACCTGGCATTTTTATACCTTTCTCCTTTTCCCCTCTGCCTCTCACCCTCAGAGCAAGACAGACTTGCAAGCAGTGCAAATGATCACTGCTCCACCCAAAGAGGTCCCCCAGCCATCACAGCAGCTGCTGACCTGCTCCCATCCCTCCCTTTCCTTCCTCTCTCCTGATCGCTTTGCTCCTTTGTCTCTCCCCTCCCCACCTTTTCCCTCTTTGTCTATTTTTTTTTTTTCCCTTTCCCCTTTCTCTCGTGTTCTCCCTCCCCTCGTGTCTCTCAGTCCCTCTGCCCAGCTCTCTCTCTCTGGAGACAGGTCTAGTGGCCTGGTTGCCATCTGCTGCCTGTTTTTTTGTCCCGGGGAGCGCGTGCGTGTCTGCGCGCGGGCGCACGTGGGGCTGTTTTTATGAGGTTGAGATCAGATGGCATCTAATCGATCGTCATGGTCTCCATGGTTACCTGGGTGACAGAGGAGTTGGGAGAGACACATACTCCAGCCTGGGGCTGTCAGACCATTCCTGAGAGAAAGAATTAAAAAAAAAATGAAAGAAAGATAGAGGGGGGAAAAAAAAAAATCAAACCTTTTCCATCATGTTTTACACACTTACACCTTCCCTTGGATCTAGGAAAATGTAGTCCATGCTTTTACACTGTGTTATCCTTTGACTTGGCTCCAGAAGGAACAAAGCAGACTCATTTTCCTCACTGTGTGGTGCAGGCATAAAGGTGAAGCTCATCTTTTGGAAAGCAGGAGAAGCTCCTCTTTCCTCTTTTGCTTCTCTAAAAGGTTTGATTTTTTACTGGTTTGGTTTTTTTTCACTACCCTGGTCACTGTTGTAACAGTAATGATTATTTTTATTCTTCTAAATTGGATATTTTCTCTGCTGAATAGGCTAAAGGCAATGCTATCCTCTGGGAAAAGAATTGCAATCTATTAGTTTGAGCAGCATCTTTTTCTCCCTGGCTTCAGCCCCTAACACTAAACCATCTTTAGCCTCGTTGTGACAGATCAATCAGTCTATGATTCCTGTTTGGAAGCAAGTGGAGTGTGATGCTAAGGATGAATTATGGAATTAGGTGAATGTTTTGTCTTTAAAAGCAGATTGAGTTGAGCGTGGCAACATCCCTGACCATGGTAATTAGCATCTCAGGAGCACAGGAACTGAAACCTCACAGTGCAGAATGTGATCCTGACTGAACTGGGGGAGCAGGAGAAGAAAGCATTTCAGGCAGTATCTCCGTGGCAGCCATCCCTCAATAATCCAGGAATTTCCCAAAGTTTGCCTACAGTGCTCCACCCAGGTACACAAAGCCCTGGCTGTTTCCCTGCCAGCCATACTCTGTCTGGGCAGGCATGAATTAGTCTTTAATCTGACCCCAGCACGGTCCCCAAAAGGCAATCAGGCTACAGCTTCTGTTCTCTGGCTGCAGCCACAGTGTAATGCCCACCAGAGCTCATCCATTGTAGTGCTGGTGATGCCCTGGCTGGGTTCCTGCTCATAGTAGCACAAAGGGCTTTGGAAATGTCAAGTGTAAACACAGGCAAAGGAAGCAAATAGCACCAGTGCACATGGGTTGAGGGGTGCAGAGCTCTGCAGAGACCTACAAGTGCTGACTTACTGCTGCTAACTATAAAACACATCAGCTCAGAGCATCCCTGGGCAAGCAGAGATCTCACAGAGCTACAGAGAGTTTGAGAGCTGGATGCATCTTTACACATCTTTTCCCTTCTCTGGCTCTGAAGTAAACTGATTTTCAGGTGGACCCTAAGGTCTTGCTTTACTCCTTTGCCTTACTAGTAGATGCAGGTGCCCAAGCTCAGTTGCTCACTTCAGGCTGCAAATATGCACTGAGAGTGGGATTAAGTTGTCTCAACATTGTCATTGCAGGTGACATCCTAGGTGGACTACATGCACTGCCCCAAAAAGGCACAGGTCTTCCAACTATTGCCTGTGTGTGATCTGCCCAACTCCTTTGTATGCTGTAGCTGTTGGAAAGACCACTAGACATGCATACAGCTGAGCCCCAACCTGACTGGTCTGTCAAGATGGGCTTTTCCAGTAGCCAGGTCTGGTACTTCTTTCTCCCACAGGGACAGCAAACAGAGCTTGTGGTGTGGAAGGAGGTGGTGTTTGTGCCCCCAAAGTCCTCACCCCAGTCACACAACCACCCTCTGCCCCAGTAAAAGCTGTCTTGATTAGAAATGTTTTCTCATTTAAGGTGGCTGGGGTGAAGTTTCAGTGTATCCTACTTGAAAAAAAAAACAAAACACCAAAATCTGTGATGCTGTCTATTTGAATCCTGCTTCTGCTCCCTCCCAGCAGCACACCATCCTTGTTTCTAACCATCAGGGTGGGAAATCCTCTGCTCGTCAATATTCCCTAAAGTTAAATACCATGGGCCTCCTAGATTTTCCTACTGTACAAACAAAAACTAATTAAAGTCACACAAATACATCCAGGCAGAGAATGAGAATCTGTTCACTTGAGGGAAGACCACTAGCTTCCACATCCCAGGAAAAGCTCCCTCACAATTTACATTGTTCTTTTTTTTTTTTTCTCTTTGCAAGGGATAATTTATGATAAACCAGTTTCCACTGAAAGAGCAGATGTGCACATGGGGAGGGGAAAAAAAATGTAAACACAACAAGCATCTTTGTGAATGCAGCAAGGTGCTGGTTCCTGCCTCTGCGTGCTCCATAATATATTAATACACACTAGCTGGCCAATCCCACTGGAGCATTCAATCATGCCATATTGTAATAGAATTTAATGGAGTTGACAGCTAAAACCTAGTTGCTGGAGACACGTGAAAGACCTTTTCAATGAGGATCTACAATTAATAAAGGAAAGGGCCATAGATTTTTTGAGAACCTCATAAAAAAAAAAAGTAAAATACGACATTGATCACAGACATGTGAGGATATTAGACACGTAAATCTAGCTATGGCCTTTATTTATTTATTTGCACATCTTCATATTATAGGTACAGGTTTCCCTGAGGCCAAAATGCAATTTCTCTCTCTATTTCTCAGCAGGAGCTTCTCATCTCCCTATTCACCAGGTTTTGACTTGCACATTTAATAAATGATAAGGAATTCCCATCTCTTTTCCTTGGGCTTTTAGCCCACAGTTTTCCTCTCTCTTCTGTTTTGTGATGGAAACAACAACCCTCTTCACCTGACAGTGGTCTCCTTGGGGATGTGGGGGTGGTGCAAGAAGGAATCTGAAGCCCACGGGGAGAGTGGCTGGACCTTTGGCGCACCAAATTCACAGCACACAGGAAAAAATGGCCAAAGCCATCCCAGGGTTAGGACTGGAGAGACTGACAGTGTTAGAAGAGGGATGACTTTAGCATCATGTTTACAAATGAAAAGCAACAGAATCACAGATATTAGGGGTTGGAAGGGAGCTAGAAGATCATCTAGTCCAACCCCCCTGCCAGAGCAGGGGCAC
>JANHGL010016580.1:19098-32635 GCA_024611195.1 Ceyx melanurus
AGAGCAGGAGACTCCACAACCTCCCTGGGCAGCCCCTGCCAGGCTCTGCCACCCTCACTGGGAACAAGTTTTTTCTCCTCAGCAGGGAGATGCTCAAGTGGGCAAGGTCCAACAGTAAAAAAGAGACTGAATAATTAGATATTTCAGTTTTCAGACTAGCTGTGGTAGGTTACTTTCTTGTCAGGTAAATCAACCTCGTTTTTCTTTCACTTACCTATGTCCAGACAGGTTTCCTCAGGACAGGTGATGTCTTTTTTTTCAGGGAAAGAGGCCATTTGTCCATCTCACAGCAACTGTCTGTCACACTCTCCTGCAGCACATGGAGTTTGTCAGTGCTCAGCCACACAGCTGGGTGGGGTATGGTGTGATGCCTCACCTCTCCTGGGAGAGAGAAGTTGGCACAAGCCAGGTCGTAATGGGATCCAGAAACAAAGAAGCGTGAATGAAGTGCTAATTGCATTCATAAAGACATTAACAAAGGAATTAAAATGGCAGAAGCTTCCTTTCCCCCTCAAGATTCATATAAGCAACCAAAAAAGATGTTGAAATTACCTGAGTTTTACACTGTTTTGAAGGAATTCTGCAGAAATTTCCAAGCCATCAGGGCTTGGAAAGACCACTTCAACGGTCTTTTTTTTTCTTGGATTCTGTGTAAGAGATGAGACTCTTCACTACTTCTGCTTATTCAAACTTGCTCTTTTCTCTCTGTCTTTTACCTTCTGATTCCTTCAAAGAACAATAAGATTATTCCTCATTTCCACCTGAAACTTTCAACACATGGTAAAAATAATAAATCCATATTAAAAATAGTAATTTCCCAAGCAAACACACACAAAAAACCAACAAAACCAACCAACCAACCTCCAAACAGACAAACAAAACAACACAACACCCAAAACACACCAGAAAATGACCCCAGAAGTCTGCCTAGTAACACAATGGAAATTTCATGTATAAATAGCCTGAAACATTCTGCCTGATTTCTTTAATCTCTTTCAGTCCTGCTTACCTTTTTATGGATAAAGGAAAAAAATAAACATGTTCTCTGTTTTTTCCTTAGCCAGTTTCTACACAATTTCATCCTTCTGTTGCCATACACTAGAACTATGTTGTTATTTGCATTGCTAATACTGAGAGAAAATATTTCCCTGTTAAAAATCTCTCCAATCAATGGGGTCTTCCCTCCTCCACCCCCATGGGAACATTACTATTAAGCTTAGAAATAACTTGTTTCACAAATTGTAAATTTTGAGGCTACTTTAACTTGCAAAATGGTAGGTCTTGGCTTTTCAGACAATTTGGCTGTCTTAATTGCTCCTCCTTGCCTCTTGTGCTCACCCCCTCTCTGCCTGCCTATGAGGGTGTTGTGCTAGCAACAGCTAGAGCTAAGCCCAGCTAAAATTTGTGTTCTAGTCACCAATTTTCAGAACTTTCAGAAATGTTCATTCTGGGAGCTTACAGCCTGCCAGTTCCTTGTCACCATCCAAGGGTGGCTTTATCTGGAACAGATGACCCCAAGCCATTCAGCAGTTCTGCAGGAGGTATTTCCATCACCTCAGTGACAGGGAGATAAGGCTGAAGTGGCAGGAAGACATCCTTCAGGGAGAAAAGACATCTACATGAGCAGTTTGCCAGCCTCCTGTGCCCCAGCTTGCTCCATGAGGCTGCAGTTCAGGATTTGGTGGGTGTTTCTAGCCCCACTGGCAGCAGGTAGGGAGCACAAGCTGGGGATGTGGACTGTGACACAGTTACTCTAGGGGATGAGTCTCAGATCTTCATGAATGTGGGAGCTTGGGGTTGGGGTCCAGGTAAACCCTCTGAATCAGTTGGGGCCAAGGTCTGTAGACCCTCCTACACTAATGTGAGACACATCCCCAGCCCCACATTTCCTTCTGTTCTTTATTCCCACATGGACTAAAATCTTTCAGACATGCACTTACACCTTGTTCTTTCTCCTTTGCACTTCCCCTGTCCTCAACAGTGTTCTGCAAGCACCTCAGTGTGACCCTGGTGCTCCCCTGGCATTACTGCATTGCCCCAAGAGCTCTAGAGGCTGGGAAATAGAAGCATGATGGAAGGAGTGATGAGAAGAGACACTGCTGGGAGGAAGAATGACCAATGCTCCTGCATTCAATGCTAAAATTAAAGCCATTTTCCATGTTGCAGACAGCTATTGGAAACCTGTGACCAGTTAGCAGCAGTAGGATTTTTCAGGTGATACTGGGAGTGAGCATGGGGCTCAGCCATCCTCATCTCAGTAGCCCATGAAGGAAATGTGCTGTGGTGTCACTGAAGAGCAGGTGAATGCAGAGCAAGGATAGAATCAGCCCAGGCCTTGTTTATGAATAAATGAGATGTGTGTCTTCCACGTGGTCAGCTGGGAAGGAGCAGCCTACCTCAGGAGTGATGGCAGGTGCTGCTGAGCTATTTCCATTTTCCAGCTCTGCAACCTCAGGGACCTTTTTAATCCAAACCACCCGCCAAGCTCCATTCACTGGCACTGGCAATCAGACAGTGGCTTTGGATTAATTTTTAAGGATGTCTTTAATTTTTTGAAGTATCTCGCTCGCAAATTTTTGGTCCCAGCTGTGATTCACTTTTCCAGTCATTTAAAGGACCACATCAAACCAACAATTTAGGCTTTGCTTTTAACAGAGGGAACATGGGGGTGAAGGGATATGAAAAGAAGAGCGGGAGGTACAGAAGTGCTTTAGTGGATTTGTTAGAAATAAAAACATTCTTTATTTGATTTCTAGGTTCCCCGGGGCAGTGAGGGGAACACATATGCACCTGCATTGAAGTAACATATGAGAATCAGAGACTGGATTTGACAAGAAGCTCCACCAAACTCACCAGAAGCTCAGTGAAGTGCAAAATGGAAACCTAGCAAAGAGCTCGGGGGCAGGGTTTCAGCCACTGTGTTGTGGGGCATTAGTAACAGGAACAGATACAGGAAAATCAGAAGATACACTCCAGAGTGATTTTCCTTGGGGGGGGTTTTGTGACATAGTGCTGACAGCTATTGAGAGATGTCACAGACAGTCGTTTTTTAGCCCATCATGCTTTTAGACAACTGTGCCACTTTTTAGCCAGTGATCCTGCTTCACCAGGAGACATGGACACTCGTGCACATGGACACGGGTACATGGCTGCTGGTCCAGGTGGGTTTTGGTGTCTAGCTTGCTGAAATGCTTTCAATTATGGCTTGGAAAAGGTTGACTCAGTCAGCCTACGTGACACTCGCCAAAGATAAAATTGGTTGTAGTTACTGCTGTTTTCCTTCCAAAAAACCAATCCCCAGCTCTCCCTTCCTCGCTTTCCCTTATACTCAGTGAAGAGTTTCTCAGATCACCGTTTAGCTGATTTTTAATGTCATGGAAACTTCATCTGCAAATTCGTTAGAAACTCTTTAGTAGAGCAGCCTAGTAAAACAGATGATTAATATTGGTAAGATGCTCATTTGCATATTAATTAGTCTCTGTACTCAACTAATTAAAACGGTGCTGTCTGTTTGTAGACTTTCTGAATTCCAGATTGCTGCTATTGCTCCCATGTAAGTGCATTTAGCACAGCTAAGGCAGGGCATTGATATCACAAACCAGCCACCCCAAGCAGCAATAGCAACAATTTAAGGCATTTGAGGCTGTGAGGGAGGCACTTTAAGAGTTTTCTTCAAAATAAACCAAGACTGATGCTTCAAATGGCAGGATGTAATGACTAAGCAATGCTCCTGCTTCCCCATTATGCTCCTGGGGAGCAGGACAACTGCAGAAACCAGCTGAACCCAAGGCCAGAGGGAGAAGAACATTGCAGGGCACAAATAAGCCGAGTTGCCCTTAAGTCTTGTTGTACTTGCTTTTGTCCAGATACACAGCCTAAAATCAAAGCTCAGGCTGATGACTCAAGACATGAAAATTCAAAGCTAATTCTGATCTACGTTGCTGCAGCAGAGCTCTGTTCAGCCTTCCCAGGCTGGGGGTGGAACTGGCACTTGGAGTCCCCTGAATTCCAGCCACAGTTGCATTCACAAGTCCAACTCATGTCCCTGCATGCTCTGCAGAGTTGTTGCAGAGCCCAGGCACTGGCTGAACTTTGATGTGGAAAGAGCTGAACTTCCCCCATCCCACATATCCCTGCTGGCACTGGCTGGGTGGGTAGATTAAAAATAAACTCCTCTGTTGATTCCCTGCTTTCCAGCTTCAGCCCTCCCATCATCCACAAAGTCCTCCCCAGTTGCTGAGCCAGACTGTGCTGCCCTCTCCAGCAGGACTGTGCCTTGGCTCTTTTCCTTCTCCTTCCCCTCCACATGCACCTGCTTTTTGTCCCTCCCAGCTGTTAGCATTCCCCTCTTCACCATTCTCACAGTAGTGCAGGATTCCTGTAGAAATTCAAGAACTGAGGATGAAACACCCCAAGGTGAGGGGCACTCTATGAATGTATGTTTATTGCCATACAATATTTTGCACAGCAGTGACAAGCAGCATTTCTCAAACTGTCTGTGCACGGGGAGTTTTTTCCTCACCCTAGCTGCCGATAGCAGTTTGACAGGTTTTATTATACTCCATTATTCACAACAAGCCAGGTCTCTGTGCCATATGCTGTCCAGTCCTGCTAAAGCTAACCATGTGCCCATGTTGGCAGCAAACCAAGGCTGGTTAAAACCTGCTCCTTTCTTTTTTTTGCATGCTATTTGTTTTGAAAGAATTGGAGACAGGGGCTTTGGGTCAGGACTTTGCCTCTTCATATTGTCATAAAAAACCTATAGATGACTATAGATGTGCATCTGATTTTCTTTTTTTGCTGGCTTGACAGTCAAGGACATCAGAACTCTATACTTCAATAGCCTCACAGGTGGCACAAAGGGGCCAATATCTAACTTTCAGCTACTTGAAATATGTTGCTATAGTGCTGGATAAGATTTACTACAACCTCTTCATTCTTATATGTGGTGAGGATATTCTGGTATTCTGCCATGTCCCTATACAGTAAGTTAATTAATAGCTTAACCCTAAGGTTTTCAAACTCAGAATTTGAAATAGTCACTACTTTCAACAGCTGTTTCTGGGTGCTATTAGGACCTGAGGGCACCAATTAACCTTAATTGCCCTTCCCAGCTTTTATTGGTCTCTCCACCTATTGGCCCAAGGACTCTATATAAGCTCAGGACAGAGGTGCTGACCTCTAGCCTGAAGTCCATCCTAGGTGATCTCTCCCTCACTCTGCCTGACTGTTCAAGGATGGACTCCAGGCCTGCTGCTGTAAACAACTTTGTTCCAAGTCCTGGCTGTGATCCTGACTCCTAATTTGGACTTTCTGACCTGGCATATCAGTGGACCTTCCTATCTCTGCCCTGCTCAGGTACTGTGAGACTGTGCTGGTGAAGGTGCTGCCCTGTCTGTGATGAGGTGTCCCTCAGCTGCCTTCTTTGCAGAGTAGCCCTCATCGTGCTACTCCTAGACAGGTGTCATGTTGGTTCTGTCAGCCATGGTGAACCCCACGGCAAGAAGCAGCTGTCTGTTTTCTGGTTGTGGTCAGGAGAAGTGACTCAATGTTGTGGTAGATTGGGAGAGACAAGGTAGTCATTATGCTTATAATCTCCAGGAGGGAGATGTTGGCACCTGGGAAAGCTTGCTTTGGTACCCTGGTCACATCAATACTGAAATTCTTCCCGTTGTTGTGGTTTTGCTTCTGACTTTCTGATGCAGGACTGTGGTGTCCTTTGAATACTTCCTGAGAGCAGAATGTGTTTAACTGTTTCAAGCACATAATAGGCTGTCATTTCTTGTACAGAATAATGCATTTCCTCCTATGAATTGCATTTGCCCTGCACTGGCCAATGCATATCATCACCACACAGATGTATTTCTCCCAGCTCATTTTCCTGCTTATCACTTTTGTTAGTATTACATGGCAGCTGTGTCTGCAGTCCAGCAGAAATTAAATTGGTCATTGATCTTGGAGCAGAGTTACTACAATGGGAGCTGAATGGCAGTCTTCAGAGATGTGCCTAGCATGTGTGAATCTCCTTGGCTCTGGTATCACACTGCAGAAATCCTCTTCCCTGGAAGTCTGTGTCATGTACCTCACAGCTGTGCCTTCCTTCTGCAGAAGGTACCCCACTGGGAGGTGAAGTGGAGCTGTTTCTCCAATACCTTTCACATCTGCTCGTGACCTATATGTTACCTTCCTTGTCTCTTGAATTGTTTCTGTGGGGTATGCACTGAATTGTGATTTATTAGTTGGCTTTCCTGCTTCATGGAAACTATTTGTTCTGGCAAATACACTTGTTTTGTAGCAGACACTGTTCTGATGTTTCTGGTTTGGTTCAGCAGCCTTTGTGACTATTAAGTGTGGGTCTGGATGAGCTGGAGTTAGTTCAGAGTTCAGATCACTTGCAGGGATCTTTAGTAAGTCTCAGCATCAGCTTTGTTGCTGCTTTAAGTATATGTTTCTTCTTTGTATGTTTCTTCTGCTGTATAAGAAGCACCAAACATGTTAATTTTAAATAATTGCTCAGAACACTCATCACAACTGGTCAGTCCCAGCAGCCCACCAGGTGATCACCACAATCAATTTGGATTCTCTGACAATGGTATGCTCTACACAGCACCAGAGTTGTTGACATCAAACAGGAGACACCTCAAAGGGGGAAGAGGGTCTTGGTGAAGGAGATTGCAGGGCTGAGTGACAGGGCTTTAAACTAGATGTGAAGGGGGAGGGGGACAATGTCACCAGGTTCCCATGTGGCAAGCCCTGGGAGGACACAGCAGTGTGGGAGCAATGGGGGACTAGTAAGGGCTCTCAACCCACTGCCCAGAAGCATGCTGGGGACAAAATAATGCAGTCAAAGTGTGGCAGAGATGACCCAGATCCCCTTCAGGTTGTAGCTGCTAGCAGGGAAGCATCAGGGAAACATGTGAATGAATAAAGGGGTGTTTCCTTGGAAAGATGATAGGGCCAACTATCATCTAGGGACCTAGAAGATCATCTAGTCCAACCCCCCTGCCAGAGCAGGGGCACCTAGATTAAGTCACCCAGGAACAGATCCAGGTGGGTCTGGAATGTCTCTAGAGCAGGAGACTCCACAACCTCCCTGGGCAGCCCCTGCCAGACTCTTTCTGCCAGAAAGCAATGTCTGCTGTGGCTGGTGTGACTCCAGAGTGGCCATTCAGACTCAGGGACTGCTACCTCTGTCCTGCATTGGCAAGAAACATGACAGAGTGCAATCCAAAGAGCTACCTGAATCTCATACATAGGCCTTTGTTTAGTTGTTCAATGCACTTCTTCCAACTGCCTGGCAAAAAGAATGTGTTTGGAGGTGTAAATGATTTTGAGAATCCAAGAGCTGTGTTAATGCACTGATCAAAACGCTGAGAATTCTCAGGTCAGGGTGCATCTGTTTATCTTGGTGAACTTGTGAAGAGGCAAAACCTCTACAGCCTGGGAGACACTGAGGAGACCTTGCAGAGTTTCTCTCTGGCATTTTTCCAATATTAATGAATGCTGCATCTTCATCTCAGAAAGATTCCTGTCTAGAGTCTTAAGCACTAAACAGAGACCTCAGCAGATCAGTGTTAAACCAAGTGGGACTTAGAAGGGCAGAAGTGTCTCCACATTGTTCCCAAGCATCAGCACTGACGAATGGCCAAAGCCAACATCCATTCATCAATGTGACTAAATGAATGCAAGGGGCTTAGAAAACATTAAAGGAAGAAAAGTCATGGGGCCAATCTGCAGAGCTACTGCTGCTCGTGTGAGGTTTGGGTCAGTTTCCTGCCTGTGATGCTAATTCATTAGATAAATCTGGGCACTTCTAAGGCTAATGGGAGGTTTCCTGTTGTCTTCCAGGAGCTTGACTTTAAAGTGTCATTGCTTCTTCTTCCCTACTTAGGAAGTAGGGATAGTTCTGCTCACTAGGGAAGTTCTCTTCGGGCTTGTGTTGCTTAGGATGTAACAGAAAGCTCCATCTCTCCTCCTGAGTGCAATGCTTCTTGCCTATCAAGAAATGTCCCTGGGAATAAACACTCGTGGTGAGTTGCTACACTTCATTCCTAACAAAGCAGAACAATTTGCATTACAAGTCAGTTGTTTTAGAAGACAATGAGTGAAGTCTAGAGCTTGACACTTAGCTCAGTCTTCTGTGGGAATATTGCCAGCTAAAGAACTGACAGAAAATAGTCTAAGATGCACTAGTACTAATGTGACTTTTCTACAGTGCTATTTGTCTAAAGACTTCAGAGTATATTTATTAACTAAGGTAAAGCCCAGGGAAATCAGCTGAAATCTTTGCATTGACCTTAAGTAGCTTTTGGATCAGTGCCAAATTAAGGAAATATGCAGGTTCTGAAAAGTCCTGACATGGAGGCAAGAATAATAATCTATGACTTTTAGGGAAGAATGGAGGTATAGATGCAAAATGGAATAAAAACTCATTCAATCAGCCCAACAGGAACACCAAAGACACCAGCTCTTCATGAGTGTATACTTAAAGCAGCTTCACTTAGAGGATATAATGATGGATGGATTGTGTGGCAGCATCCTGGTACTTGGGGTGAAAAGACTACATCCAAACCTGGACCCAGCTTTTCCTGGCTAAAGCTCCTAGCTTTTCCAACCTAAAACCTAGGAACTCCCTTCTTTAGGTGCTGTGTTTTCTGCACAGGACTGATTTGGCTCTGACCACAGCTCCCAAGTGACTAGTCAAATTGACTTCCAAATAGCTGAAAATCCAGATCCCCATCTGAATTAGTGGTCAAGATGGGTCAGAATATGCCAGAGGGGAACACAGGACACTGCTCAGATTACTAAAATCACAGCAGGTTTTGAAGAAGGGGCTGTTTAGTTTCACCTCAAGTGTTGCATTCCCTTTCCCAGGAGCTGTATCATCTGTGCTGGATGGTTGGGAGTTCTCTCCTCCCCATGGTCACATCTGGGGATCCCACCTCTTGATTGGTTGCAAGTCTAATCTACTTGCTAAGAAAAGACACTCCATTTCCATTTTGACTCTTCCCCTTTCAGTTTACATAGATATGTTTTATTTTGTTGTGTTCCACTTAACTTTTCTGCTTCTTTATTAGCAAATACTAATAGAGAAGTCTGGGTTGCAGTCCATATGGCACATATGATCAAGTTGTTCTAGGTGTCACTGTTGACTAATCACTTCCCAACTATTTTCCACTCTCGAGGAGCAAATACAGCTCTGCTTGTGTTCTCAGCAAATCTTCCTTTGCTTTTATTGGCAAAGCTTCTGTTTTGGCAGCAACCTGTCAAGTTTAGAGCTGGCAACCACACTTTTTTCGCATTCTCAGATGAAATGTAGGCAACATGTTTTCTATGAAAACACCCTTCCTATTCTTCATTAGTGCTTCCAAAGTGATTGTTCTTGGTACAGAAAACAAACATTGGTAGATTTCCCTCACCACTGTAAGTTGAACTGAACTGGGATGAACTGACTAGTGGAGTTTTTTCACTAGGAAAAATTGTCCAGTGAAGAAATAAGTAAATGTTGAGTCTATTATCCACTGGGTGTCAAGGTTAAGAGTTGCAAGTTGGTTTTGAATGAGCTGTTAGGTCAACACTGGGCCTTACAGAGATACTTGATGCAGGTGACTGGTGTGTTAGCATCACTGTGCCATGCTCTCTTCGTGTCCTGTGCATCAGTTTCAGCTCCACAAACTGCTCTTTAGAAAAACATTACCCAGGAAGCAAAGCAAGTCAAGTCCAAGAAGTGGAGTTTCTTTTTCCACTCAGTATAAAACCATGACATGCATCTTAGGCATCAGCCAGATCAGGATTTTCTTCACTTGAGCAATGAGCTTGTCCCTACTATCCCTGTTAGAAGCCCTCCTGACTTCCTGTGCATCTCACACATTCTTTAAAATGAAGAACTGTGTCTGCCCTTATTGGGAGTTTTCTACCCTTGGCCTCATCCCTGTAGGAAGGTTGCCAGTCTAGAGCATGTTATGCTCTGGTCCTTCATCAAATATCACATAAATTTCTTTGTTCACTACAGTGTTTCACTTTGCAACAAGGCAGGGATAGTGGCAGTCCACAGCTACATGGGGGGGGGAAGACCTCTTGACTTCTTTCAGCACTGCTGCTGATCCTGTGTCTCAAACCTTATGCAATCAGTTTAGATCATGGCCTCTGTTTCCCTAAACCTCCTACAGCAATTCCTGAATTCTTGCTAGACCCTACCCCATGGGGGATCTGGTAATCTAGGGTGGGATTCAGTTCCCAATAATTAGAAATTAACTTCCTGCTTCCCAGTTCATGTTGGGAAGCTGGAGCCCTCTCTCTTGCCCACCCTGGGGTTAGGATGGGTATCCTAGCACCAGTGAAGACTATCACAGCTGTTCACACTTGTGTTCACTTTATCCCTTGGAATGGAGCCTCTGCCCCCCCTCTTGATGCAACTCCCTCCAGTGACTGCAATCATTAAAGGCGTTGGAAATAGGGTCTGAGACTCATGCAAACTCCTGCCTCAGGTGTCATGACCGACGAAGCGATGAAAAATGCCAGCTCCTCTTAGAAAGCCAGCCCTGAATTCATACCCACCAGCAGATCTGTCACACAGTACTCAAACATGTTCATACAGCTGAAGCCTTTAGGTGCCCTCAAAACTCAGTGGAGTTGCTGTCATCCTCCAACTGTTCAGTGGCCTAGATGAAATTAGATATCTAAATGCAGCTGCTAATAAAGATGCCATCTTTTTGCCTCAGAAAAAGCACCAGCTCACCATTGCTACCAGATGTCCTCTTTGGCAGTTTGAGTCAATGAGGAGCTAAGTGATAAAGAATGAACCCTGTCTCTAAGAGAAGGCCTCAGGCCATGGATGGTAGGAGAGGAAACAGCAGAAGGGAAGATTTCTATTGCTGCTGCCTACTGGGGCTTGGAGTTAATGTCAGTTTCTACTAATGTTGCTTGTCACCGGAATCTAATAAAGCCACTTGTGTGAACTCGGGATTCTTCTTTCCTTGTCTTCACACAGGTCTCCTGGAGTCAGGTCTGAGTGTGGATGGACAGAGTGATCCCAGGAAGAACTTCAGGATCTGGGACTAGTACAGCTTGAGGAAGTCCAGATTTTGTGGGTAAGGAATTGCTACCTTCTCTGCCTTCTTGTAACTATCAGAAAGAATTAGACTTGGAAGCCAGACTTGGTTGGATGGACTATTCTCACAATCCAGAGCTGTCAGGACAAAATGGAGCAGAAGCACTGCCTGAAAACTTCAGTAAGAAGTCTAGAGATATGAAGGCTATTGTGTAGTTTGAATTCATCACAATCACCACCTTTGACAGCAGAAGTGCTCTGCAGCTTTCATTTTATTTTTAGCAGCTGTTCTAAACCAGGTTACTCCAAATGGCCAATGCAGGACTGAGTCAAAACAGTTTGGGATCTGGTCACAGAAAATCAGACATCTGAGAGCCTCGTATGTGCTTTCTCCCTGCATTTTCATATCAGGAGCTTTGCCCAGGAAGTTTTTTTGTGCACTGTCCCAAAAAATAGCAGGAAAGCTAACAGTGCCCATCAAAGTTTATAGAGCTAGTGGCATGGAGGATGAGAGCTCTCCTCTTTTCACCAACCAAATAACATGGTACTGGGACATGGCAGGTCCCAGGATAACAAAAGAAGGTCATCTTTAACAGAACATACACAGTGAAAATCCTTGTCACAGTAAACAGGAGTTGGGAGGACTTCCAAAGGAGATTAGGCAATAGAGGAAAACTTGCCCAGACCTGCTAAGCATAAAGGCATCAGCCATGGCTGAACCAGTCACACATTGCTAGAAGACTAGGAAAGGAGGCTAGGAAGTCCTGGGGTGTGCTCACCCTCTTCCCTATCCTCCCTTGATGGCTGCAACTGGTCAGTGGTGGAGACACTACTGATCTTTGGTCAGACCCAGTACAGATACCTTCATATGAACTGAATTAAAGTGATACTAGTAAGAGTTAAAGGACAAGGCAGGTCCTAGAATTAGCTCCTGTCAAAGGCACGTAGCCTGCCCTGGCTAAGAGGGGTAGAGGATACCTTCCCTGTGGCCATGAGGCATCCATGGCTTTGACTCTGAGTTGAGAGACACATCCAAACCAGTTTCCATAAAGCTGTGTAAGAATTTTTACTGAAATCCACCCAGAACAGCAACATCAAGTTTTGGAGAGACTATCCACATTTTCAATAGACATGCAGAGTAAAGAACCTGGCCTGGAATGTGTGCAGCAGTCACCAAGTATATTCAGGGGTTCATCTGTAACTTTCTAGGCTAAAAATATTAGTGGAGTTAAGATCTCCCTTTCCTTTATCATACAAATGCTGAATGTATTTTTCCCCTAGAATGCCTTGTACCAGAAAAGCACATCTGTTTAATGTGGAGACATTTCCTTTTGGAAAACAAGGGTGACTCTCAGGTTTCAGCATGTTCCAGATTTTCTAAGAAGTCTTCGAATTTGCTGCACAGAACTTGGATTTTATCATTTCACTTTTCTGGAAGGATTTCTTCCATTCAGCCTAAACTAGCTCAAGACAAATTTGCTGTTATGTTTAGTCCAGAGGCTTAAATAGATCTAAAACCCATAGTATGCATTTACCTCCAGGAATCAAATTGTGATTTAGACTTGGAATTGCCAAGTTATCTCTTTGTACCTCTCCCAGGTTTTGCCATCATAAACAAATTCTGCAGCTACTCTGTACCTGTTACAGCAATTAAACACTCCCCAGCAGTCTGGAAAATGGGACCATGGTGGCCAAGTGACCAATATGCCTGTAAGCTTGGTACTTAGCATTGCCATGTTGAGTGATTCAATCCTCTATAAAGCAGATGCTGCTCTCACCTCCAGTAGAAAAATGTTCTTTGGCTTTCATTGTACATTATAGCTCCATGCCTCTGTAGTGTGGTGCAGCCATGGGCACAGTGATTGATAATTATAACAATTAAGAACTAGAGATTTACCAGTCTGAACAGCAAATGTGCAGATCTTTTGCCAGAAACATCTGATGGGACCGCCTTCATATTCTGACTTTACTCTGATAAAGCCAGGCATCCAAACACAGATTTCAGCCGTGCCATATTTAAATGGCATCTTTCAGCAGCAAGCTGCCCAAGATGGAATGCATTGTGAGGCTCTTGCTTCAGGAGACACGCCAAGAGGAGCGATGCTCGGATGCCGCTCAGTGCAAGCCGCACAGCTAATTGGCAGCGATTAAATAAAACGCGCGGGGAATCGGAGCTGCTCTTTGCTCCCCGCCGCACTTTAACTCGGCTCGGGGCTGAACTCGACCCCACGCGGAAAACGTGCCGGGGGAAGAAGAGAAAAGCTGTCACAACGCCACGGGGAGATTGAGACTCGTAACCTGCCTCCCGACCGCCCCATGGCGCTGCTCCCCGGGCCTCACACCCCGCGGGTGAGCCCGGCCCCGGCTGCGAGGGCTGCTCCCCGGGCCTCACACCCGCGGGTGAGCCCGCTGCTGATAGTGTTCCTCAGAATTTTCACACAGAGCTGCATCTCAAGAAAACTAAACATTTTGGTCATTCTTGTTACC
>JANHGL010016581.1:0-17857 GCA_024611195.1 Ceyx melanurus
GGAGGTGGTTGAGGCCCCATCCCTGGAGCTATTCCAGGTGAGGTTGGCCAAGGCTCTGAGCAGCCTGGTCTAGTTGAAGGTGTCCCTGCTCCCTGCAGGGGGCTGCACCAGATGCCCTTTGGAGGTCCCTTCCAGCCCTAACCATTCTGTGATTCTATGTGCAAAGGTGTCTCCCACACATATCAACTAGAGCTGTACATCACTCATAGGTAGACATACCATGTGAGTATTCACATGGCTATGTGCATAAACTCCTCTACACATAAACACACACTAAAATATGAAAACACACATAGAACTAGATGTATAATGTCATCTCAAATTAAAAAAAACCCAACAAAACAACAAACTAGTAGCTTGAGTATTAAACAGAGATGACTTTCAAAGAACAGAACTGTAGGAAAGAAAACTAAAATCTAGCAAATGTATCCAAAAAAATGGAAAACTTGAAAGGAAAATTTAAACCAGTGCCTACTTATCACTATGCAGAGCAAGCTGCAAGCACCCCAGACACCATAACAACAGCTATGAAATATTACACTTTACTTACATGCAGACCTGGCTCTGTCCTGGGAACAGCACCTCTTTCAGCTGTCAGACTTGCTCCCAGTTGACCAATGCATTTAACTATTTAAGGAACATAGGAGGGGAGTGGCCTCTGTCTCTCGCCTCTAGCAAGTAATCACAGGCACATTATGCATGAGGGAGTGTCAGCAAAGCAATGTGGTAACAGGATACTATGGCCTGTGAAGCTCCCACTACATGATGGCTCCAGGCAAGTGGCCATAGATGTTCCCTTACTATCCAGGGGATGAGAATAACATGGATAAGAAACTCAGTTGCCTCAACACTAGGCAAGGTAAACCATAAGGGCTGCTCTGGGATGGTGCTTACTGCTGGACAGAGCACATATTGAGAGTAGAGAGTGGGCCTGGGGTGATTTTTTGTTACTTAGCACAGATAAGTCATTTTTTCAAGTCAGTATCTGTCAGAAGTGGGAAAGAAAATAGCAGTGTCCTAGTGCTCCCCAGGTGTATTTGGCTGATGCCTCCTTGCCTTGACAAAGAGGCCATGCAGCAGTGTCTCCTTGTTCAGTGCACACCTACATACATCCCTGCTCCTCCTGCTTTATCTTTCTGGTGAAAGGATGGGGAAAGAAAGTAGCCAGGAATAGGAAAGAGGATGCTGGATGAAGCAACCTTGATATCTTTAATCTTGCATCCTCCTGCCCCAGCCTCTTATATCCTGTTCTGCCAGCTGGGCATGGGTGTTTTATTCTACTCATACACCCTCTCCATGGCAAAACAGCATGAGTTACACCCTTTCACAGCCAAGTCCCCTTTCAGGATAACACCAACAGCAGCTTGCAACATCTCCAATTTAACTCAGACTTCGCCGTGACAGCCATGGATGGCTGATGGTGTGGGATTACTTTGTGCCACAAAATAATGGGGATTATCTCAGAACAACTGAAGGCATCTGGGGGAGGAGGAGAGCTCATGTTAAAGCCAGCTGGTTTTCCTTCTGTGGAAGGCAGGAGGGAGGAGGACAGATAGAGGCAAGGGTAAGCAAGGCCCCATGACAGCAAGGTATCTCCCTTCAGGAAGCAGCAGAAGCTATTGTTATTAAATTGTGGTCAGACAGATTAATAAATCCTGCTGTGGGACTCGATTCAAACTAATTCTTTTTTTTTTTTTTTTTTTTAATATGTCTATTTTTTTCTGGAAAACACACAATACTTTGAAAAGAAATTGTCTAACTATTGTTAGACAAGCTGCACCTTTGGCTAACAAAGGCAGAAATAGAAAGACAAGCAGTAGCAGGGAGCTACTGGTTGGAGGAAAGAAGACCTAAGGGCTCCCAGGCAAAAAGGCTGATGGGGAAAGAGAGGCTTGTTAAACTCCTTCATGTGTCTTTCTCTGTTCATGCATACCCCCCCCACTGCTATTAAACACCAGCAGGCCTGGCTGGCTGGTCTTGCCCTGAGCAGAGCTGGGGAGTCAGGCTGGCTGTGAACGAGCCAGCAGGACACAGTGCAGAGCCAGGTGGAGATGCCAGCAAGGGCCAGAGAGCGGCGTAGCTGGTTCAGTGTGGCCCTAGAGCATGGCTAATTAGCCACCTTCTCTGCAGGGCTGTCAGGTTAGACCCAGCACTACACTGAAGTCTGGCTTCCAGTTTTGGAGGAAGCGTGGCCAGGGAAAGGCAAGATCCACACCTTATCCTTTTGTCCCATCCAGCACAGCTCCTGTCCCCATGCCCCTACCTATCTGGAACATGGAGATGGAAAACCTACCTGTTTTTATATCTCTTCCCTAGATTTGATGGTCCTTTTTTTGGTTTGATTTGGTTTGTTGGTTGGTTTTTTGTTTGGTTTTTTTTTTTGTAACAAAATGAAATGGAAATGTGAAATTGTAAACACTGATGCTGATGGCCATTTGATCACCTGCACAACATGGGATTATGAACAACACAGGGTCAAGCATCCACCAAAGCTGGGATTTGTTTCACTGCCTGGGATTCTACAGAGAACTTCCCTACTCAATGGAGACAGACAGATATCCCTGAAGGGTCCATCCCTCAGCACAATGTGCCCTCAAGAGGAGTTTGTTTTCTAATAAATGGGATTAGCATTAGCCTCTAAACTGACAAAAGTGACAGTTCTGTGCCCCCTCAGTCTCACTAAGGCAGAGGGTGTAGAATTCCTACTTGTCCTTCCCAAGTCAGGACATCAAGGATCCCATGTCACCTAGAGGAAGCATCCAGATACCATTCCCAAGAATGAGAATGAAGGGGTTGGGGTAGAGTATGATGTCCAGGAAAGGAGGAGGGTTTAAATGATGGGAGTGCTCCAGAGGACTGAATCCCATTGCAGTGTGGATGGAGAGAGGCATGCAGCCACAGCCATGCCCCTTGACCAGGAAGAAGCACTCAGCACCTGCCTAATGGTGACAGCCTCCTTCTTCCACCCACAGCCCTGGAAGTCTGTGCTGGTGCCAAGTGACACCTTTCCTTTAAAAAAAATGAAGGATGAGGGGATGGGTTTGGAGCATGAATGTAACAGCAAGGCCAGAAGAAGTAATTCTCACAGTCTTTCAGTGAAGGCATGTGGACCTCAGAATAAGATTAGAAGTTTCCATCAGTTTGATAGGAAATTGGCTGTGGCGCAGCAGCTGAGGATCAGATTCTCTTATTACTGAATCTTAATTAAAAAAAAATAAAAAAGGAAATAATATAGACCAGCAAGTCTATTTTAGTCACGTTTTTGCACAGATGTTAGATTTTAGAGTGTCACTCTAGAGTGACACTCAAAGCCCTGGAGGGGGTTTAGGAGCTGGTGGATATTGAAATCTCTGTTCTTCCCCCCTTCCAGGACAAGGACACCTGGAAACACATGCAGGACATGACCAAGGCAGACAGCTACCTCTTTAAAATTCTCTGGGTTGGAGTAAGCCAAGAATGGAAGATTCATCATGCTTTTGAAGCACCTGGACAAGCCCAAACGAGCTTCAGACTTGAAGCATTTCCTATGCACACTTTCCTCTGTAGCGTGCTAGCTTGTTTTCCATTCTCTCACCCCCGTAGGATATAAGGTGGATCATCTCTTCAAGTGATATTTCCTGTTGAGCCAGGACAACCTGCCTGTCCCAGAGGAAGTGGGATGAAGGAATGTCTGGATCTAAGATGAGCGATGGACTCACGTGGCCGAGTCCTGCAAACAGACCACACTGGTCACCGGGGACAGCTGGGGTACTGAGAACCTCAGCCCCATGTGATTCCTTGCCTACTAACTCAGTGACTTCCTCAAAAAAATTCTAGGTCACACCCTGACAGGCACAGAAAATGAGCCATCCTCCAGACAGGGATGCTGGAGGGTGCTCCTTTCCCAGGTTGCTCACAGGAGGGCTCTAAGCTGTCTCAGAGGCAGGGCTGATTTGCCTACGAGGCAACAGGAGACCTGCTCTGCAGGGAACTGGGGGAGCCAGCACTGTCAGAGAAATGTGATGAGTTTGCAGTGAGCTGGGGAGGGTTTGTTAAGAGTACTGAGCTATTTTATGCAGAAAATCCCCTCCTAAGATTCTAGTTGGGCAGGACAATGATCTGTAATGTCCTTCTCTCAGTTTGCTGTCAGTGGTGGCTGGGTCATCTTGGCTTCCTAGAACAGGCTGAGGAGGGGCACTCACCATGGCTGAGGGCTGCAGAAATGGCCTCAGTGCAGGTCAGCACGGGCTGGCTCTCACGCAGGTCAGACCATGTCATGGATCTCATTGCCCAAGTTTCTGTGGCTAAGAATGAGACAGAGCTTTCATTTTGCTGTTGCAATAACAGGCCTTGGGCTAGTCCTGGTTAGCTGGTGACCTCTTTCTCTCGCTGTGCTCAAGTGTAGGTGTGAGAAAAACCTCATCTGAATCCCTGAGTATTTATCCAAAATGCTGTTGCAGCCCTGACCATACACTGGGGCTACGTAGTGGCATGGACAGGCAAGTGAAAGCAGCATGGTGCTGGCACATCTCAGGGTCCTGTGCACTGCACTGCTGTCATGTGGCTTGCTCCTTCTTAACTGTTTTTCCTACAGTACCTTGAGATATTCTCAATAGTCCTCCTCAGCAACAGAGGTGAACCCTGCTACTTGCACATTGAATACATCAGATGAAAGGAAAGAGCTTCTGTGAGATATGCAGTGTGAGTCAGATGGCACGCATGATGTTGGTAGATATTGTACTGTGAGTGATTAAAATCTCAGGCAAATAAGTTTAGTGTCTTGTTTCTTGGTTGCTTTTTAATAGCTATTCCAACATTTATTGGCTGATGCTTCTGAATGACTTTAGCTTTCTCAGTACTCCAGTCTAGCAGAACTCCACATCTTTTGTTGTTCTCTCATCATTCTCAGACTCACCCTTTGCCAGGCAATCTCATTTTCTAATGCTGTCTGAGTGCTGCTGTAACTCCACATCACCGGGAGGCAGCTGAGGCAGCCAGAGCTGCTGGCACCTGTCCTCTCCCAACAAAGTGCTCTTCAGACAAAAGCATTGCCAAGCTCCGTGGGCTCATCTGTGCCTTGTGGTTTGATTGATTCCACGTGCAGGCTCCGTGCAGATGTAACTTGCTGTCTCAGAACCTCATCTAAGTTGCATTCGTGACTCACCTACCGACACTAAAATTCTGAATATTGCCCTTTAATTGTAGCTGTGAAGCAAAGAAGTTCAACATTTATTGTGGTCTGATGTTCACGTTTTTGGCTCCTGTCCAACTGGCATGGCAATGCGATTGGAGCAGTATCACCTTCAGGACAGCAATAAAAGATATTGCCACTCCCATCCTGTGCTTCACATCCTGTTTCCACCACGGGCTACACATTAAGGAAGATCTTGCAGAGGACAACAGCCCACAGCGGTGGCTGCTGGCTTGCTGGTGACACCAGAGGACAAGCAGTGCCCCTCCCCACAGGAGCGGATAATGCTGAAAATAGCCACAAAACTGCATATAGACTTTTTTTGTTGTTGTTGTTTTTCCTCCCATGTGGCTGCAGCCCCTGGCAGAGATGCAGCTGTGGTGGGGTGCTTACCCTTCAGGGATTTATTTCTGGACCATTGCTGTGATGAGCTTCTCAGACATTGACCTTGAGTTAGGCATTTCTAAAACTATAGGCTGGGCAGCAGGAAACAGCTGTCTAGGATCTGTCCATAATGTCCCAAAAATGGAAGAAAGAGGTATCAGCACAGGAGGAGCATTTGTGTAGGGCCATGATCTAGGGGAGCATCTCAGTACAACCACACACGGTGGCAGCAGGCCAGGCAGTTTAACAACTTGCCCCATGTTGTCCCTGCCACTGTGATTGTCTGTTTCCTCTTCCACCTCCCCTGAAGGTTTCCAGATAAAATGCATTTGCCTGAACCACCTGCAGTGGTGTTTAATGTGTTTCCTCAGAAGAGGCCAGGAGCATCCACCCATGCAGCTGGCCACCAACTGGTACACGCTGGTCTGGTCCCTGCAATAGGTGTGGGCTTGCTCTCCTCATTGAATGGAAACAGCAATGTGGAATAAAGCCACAAATACATTTGATAAACACACCAGGTTGAAACATTACTCTTCTAAAATTTCTTAAAGACTACTTAATTCTCTGCAAAGCCCCAGGAAGGAAGGAGGGAAGGAAGGAAGGAAGGAAGGAAGGAAGGAAGGAAGGAAGGAAGGAAGGAAGGAAGGAAGGAAGGAAGGAAGGAAAAGCCCACGCAACTGGTGTATTTGTGATGTCTGATTGTCTGATTTCCCTGGTATCCCGGGTACTTGGTGTCTTACTGGGAGAGATGGGAAGCAGGTCTGGGGTTTTAGCATGGTTGCTGACCCTTATAACCAGGTACTGAATGGGTTAATTGCTGTTTAACTTGCCCAACAATTGTCTCTGCTGTTATTGTAGTTATACCCTGGCCTTCACATGCTGTGTCACAAAATGCTGATCACACACTATGGAAAGGTGGTTTTGCTCATTTTTTTATACTACCAGATCACATGGTGTCAGTTTACATCATATAAAATAATTCTTCAGACCTACCTGACCAGATTGGTTCCCTCACAGGCCACACACTGGGATGTGGTGTGCCCTATGCTATAGGGTGATGCCCTTTTCCTTGACCTTAACAATTCCAAATCAGGTAAAATCCCATTGCCACTGCTGTCAATAACAGCATTGCCATCAGCAGAGACATTATCATTACCTCTGCTCCTGCCCAAGCCTAGCCAGGAGAGTCTCCAGAGAGAAAAGCTGCCCCACATAGCCAGTGTGGATATAGTCATGTTCCCCTGGAGGGATGTGGGAAATGAGAGAAAATAGGTCAGAAATCTGAGCTGGAGTAGTCTGCCCTGGAGATACGTTTCTCATCTGCTTACTTTTATTCAAATTGCATTTTGTTCCTTTACAAATCTCTTTCTTAAGGTCAATGCTTGGATGGAAAGACTATTGGAACTGTTGTTAAAAAGAACCATCTCACTTTTTCTTGAGGGGAGGGAGGAAATAAATAGAAGCCCAGTAGAGGGTTAATTTTAGGTGTCAGTCCTGCCACATTCTACCTGAGGGTAGATCTTTGTGGCTCCCTGGCTAGCAGAGGGTGCCTGGCTGATGACTGTGATGTTTTGTCCATTCCTGCGCCATAACTCTTGCATAATGAGGTGAAAATAAAATTATGAGGAGGATTTGATGTTCTTTTCCTCTGCTCTCTGAATGCAGCTCAGAGACAGATCCACCTCTGAGTCCCTGGGAACAGGGCTGCTGGGGATGAAGCTGCAGAAGAGCTCTGCTGGAGCAGCCTGGAAAAGGGATCTTGCCTGCAGGTGCAGCAGAGTTGGTATGAGATTATTGTTTGCATTCTTTTCCCAGATTCCTTTTGCATTTTTAGGTGGGAAGCTGATAATGAAGGCTTGAGAAAATACTGCCAGGGCAAAAAGTCCCATCAGATTGGAGGTCCCTAGACCATGGGTCTGAATAAAGATCACAGGCTCAAGGCATATGTGCACAACAGTGAACCAGAACAGCAGCTGAATAAACTGCTCCCCTGACAAATTACCCTGCCACTCGAAGCTGGAGGTCACAAGGAAAAAGGAAATTTGAGCTCAGACTTTGGGAACAATGGGTTAGATCCTCTGCTGATACGGCCCCCTTTGGATGAGGCAGCAGGTCATGCTCCTTTCTGCCAGTCCAGGACCTGTGAACCCATGGAGAGAACAGGGAGAGAGGTCCAAAGGCCAGAGGCTGTAATTTGGAGAGAAACCTGGAGAGATACTGCTGGTGGGGCTGTGCCAAATAAGCATTACCTCCCCAGGAGGTAGGTGTGCTGTGTTGAACAGCAACCACAAATCAATCTCTGATCCATTTTGATTAAACCAGAACGAACACCCACAGCTGGGCTAAAGAGCTAGGCTTTTCTTCTATAAAACCATAAAAGCTACCACATCTAGGTATACTGAGAATACATTTCCTGGGCATCAGTCAAAATCAAACTCTATTTCTGTGAAGATCAGCTGCATTTCAGGTTGTGTGAGGTACCTGTTGTAAAACTGCTCACACTTGCCAGGCCAATACTGAATTAAGTATTTTTTAGGGCATGTGCTCTCAGATTAAGGTCTCATTATTTCTTTTTCTTAGCTCTTTATCTCAGGGTGTTGGTGGCTCCTAGTTCAGTGTGTGGATTTAGTGGACAGAGCAGAGGAATGATTCTGGCAAGCCTGAGCATGCCTCTGAAAATAATGTGCTGTAACCCAACCAGAAGCTCTGGGCCTTCCTGGAGGAAGTACTGAGTATTAGAGTATTTGACTTTTCTTCCGCTAAATTAGATCAGATGGTCACAATGTTCACTTCTGGATTTGGCATCATTCTCCATCAGTACTTATGGACATCTTTTCTTTGATATGAAGGACACCTGGGGGTTTATTTGAAGGCTTTCTTTCAGAACAACTATCCTTGCAAGCCCTGCTTAAACATCAACAACTAAGCACTTTGCTTTCTTATTTTGATGTGGTATAACCTTTGCTGCTTCTCACTAGAAGGCAGTTGACCAGGACTATTTCTCTACTTAAATGAAGCCAGGTGCATGGATAGGTCTGGTCTCAGAGAGCAACTATCTTGCCCACTTCACTGGTGAAATGCAGCTTGACCTTTCTCAGACTCCTCTGCCAAGCAATTGCATTTGTGCTGGTCCCTTGAGCAATTCTTTTTGAGAAAGGTATGATGAAGGTTTCACAGGCATGGCTGATGGCTCCAGCTGGGTAAGGAGATTAGGCAGTGAGTTTGGCATAGTGATAACAACATGCAAAATTGAAACAGGATGCCACAGAAATATTATGTAAGATAAATCCAGTTATTGGCTGCAAAGAATGTTCTGCTTGCTTCTGATTGCTCATATCTTCTATTTTTATCAGTTTCCTTCCTTTGTCTCTGTGCCTGTTTCCTGGTGTAGCAGGTCTGACCCAACCAACTGCACATAAAGATGACACTGATAACTATAAAGTGAGGAGGGGGGAAACTCACCTCAGACTTGCACAGTTGGGCTGCCTTTGACTGTAAAGTATTTTCCAGATGGACTACTTCATATTAGAGGTTTGATGTCTTGTACCTACAGCTCTAAGGCTTTCTTCTGAACTTAATGAAAAGCCAGCTGCTGCAGATGAAAGTTCTCCATTAGATGGGAAATAAGAACAGGGGATGAAGCAGTCACAGAGTTTCCCAGAGTTTGGGCAACTTAGACAAGTTTCCAGGCTAGGCAGGGAAGAGAAGAAGCAGGAGACTTCATCTTTCCATGAGACAGTGGCTACATAACCTAGTGAAATCTGCCCTGGAGCTTCTTCCCTCAAGTTGTGAGGACTGACTTTCCCCTCCAAGAAGTATAACACAGAATCTTATCCACAGGTGCTGTACCACAGCTATAAAAAGAATATTTTAATTGTGTGGTTTTGTACCACAAAACTTCCACGTTAGTCTGCAACAGTACAAAACAGAACTCAAAATATATATAGGAGAGAACCTGCTGTATTGGGCTTTGATTTTACTTGAGACCTTTGTGCTTTACCATCACATTCCTGTTAACAATGTAGGGTTTAAATTCAAAATACCATTTCTGTATTGTGCTGGCATTTCCATTTCTATCATAAAAACCATAAGCAGCCAAAGAACAACACCTGTGCCTAGAGACGTGCTCATTAGACCAACCAGGAGCAAGGCTACCAACTAGAGTGAACCACAGCTGATGAAGACAGGAAAAAAAAAGAAAAAGAAAAAGAAAAGAAAAAGAAGGAAAAAAGGAAAAGAAAAAGAAAGAAAAAAAAAGATTAAAAAAAAAAAGAAACCTCTAGCATTTGTATATCTCCCAAGCAAAAGACTTTCAAAGTTTGGGCCAAAGAATGTGCAACATTTACCTAATGAGTTTTAGGTTTTTCAATCTCCCCAACAAGCAGGAGACTGAAAACCATGAGCTCAATGTGATGGCAATTATGACAACTTTGTTGCCAGCTTTTGTCTATGGCAAATATGATGAGCGAGTGAACTCATCACCCATTTCTAGGCACTCCTTGGCCAGTGAATGCTCTTCCTCCTATTACATGAAGTCAGAGCTAGATCCCATGTCAGCCATCCTGCCTGAGTCAGGGGTAATGACAGAGGAAGCAGGAGTTATGTTTACAAGCCCTGGAGGATGCTCACGATGCAGGCTGCAGTCTGGCTCACACTTTATGGCTCCATAACTTATTACATAATCCAGAGCTCTAGAGAAAGCAATTGCAGAGCTTTTCCAAGGAATGCATGCAGAGACTAAACTCTTACCATCTCTATTTGTATTCCTACCTCTCCTGTGATGAGAATAATCCTTTCTTAGCCTTAAAAAATCTGCATTGCTAGAGCATCCCCCGAGGGCTGGCTACCCAACCACTACCTTGTGCAGAGCCACTGGGCTCCAGGAGTCCTCAGGGCCTTCCTCCCTTGCTGAGAAGATTACTACCCCCTGCTATTTCTCCTTTCTTGCCTGTCCCAGTGCCATTTTGGAAAGGGGTGCACCAAACCCCAGGTTCTTCTAGGGCAGGACCTGCTTTGGCTGCAGTGGAAAGCTGTGTGAACCCAGGATTGCTGCACTAAACAGCAGAGTCAAGCTTGCCTGGGGTATTGTAAGCCCTGGGAGTTGACCTGAGGTGAGGAATTTGCTGCTGACATTTTGGTATTTCTCCAGATCTAGGTGTACCAAGAAATATCCCAGCACCTAGGCCTGGCCCTGGTTAATAGGGTGTAGAAAGGAGACGGGTGAGTGGGTGCCTGTCAGGTAGTATCAGCACCCTTTGTGTGAGCTTGTGAAACTGGTTAGGAGAAAAAAAATCTGTGGCCACAGGTACAGTTTGTAATTAATTTTTTATTGCTTTGTACAAGTGAAAATATAGGGAGAAAAAAGTGGACTGTAAAGAGAACTGTGAAACTGAAAGGTAATAACTGCCCCCAGTGGGAGTCCACAACTGCCACTGAAGGGTGATTTGTAGTCTGCAGTCTGGTGGCACAAGAAAGTGTTATGAGGAAGGCACAGTGGTTCTCCTCTTTGAAAAATTAAATAAAAATGCAGAGTTGGGGAAAAAAGAAAGTGGAATTCAACAAATGCTGACAATCATCCTTGTTGCAACTAACTACTCTGGAGCTATTAAAATAAAGTGACCTGCCTAGACCCAAAATACCTGAAAACCTGGGGTGGAGGAGGAGCTGCAGGAGGGAGCACTTTTTAACGTTCAAAGGTTTTCATGTAATTACAGGGCATATTTGATGCAAGTTTAAACACTGTCAGCAACGCTTCACAAGCCTGCCTTTGGAGAACCAGCAAGCAAGAACATTTGCACTGTCAAACAGAAGAGAAATGCACATAATAAACAGATTGCATGGTGCAATCCCAACAGAGCAGCATCCAAGCTGAGTAGTCAACATTTTTCCAAAGACTGGCTTCAGTTTACATTCCTCCAGAGGAAAAAAAATGACTCAGATAATTAAACTGATGGAGATTTTCCCAAGTTGTTCAAGCCACTGAAAACATGTATCTTGTCCTCAGCTTAATGATAGATACCATATATATATATATATATATCTTTATTTAAAAGTACCCTGTATTTTTAATTGTCCTCAGTGTTCTGGGAATATAGATATGGCTGGAATATTACTTTAATGAAAGTGCAGTGCTAAAGAAGCACCTGTGTATGGAAAAGGAGTATGCAGTGACTGGTATTTCTTGCCCATCCAAATACTTGTGTAGCTATCTGCCTTTGAAGAGGCTGCTCTGCACAACTTTCTTTCAAGCTTTTCCCACTTTTCTTTCCTCTCTAGTAGCTAAAAAATGGGATGTGCACCTGCAAAGCAGAAATGAAACCTCCACTTACCCAGACCATTGCATCTTTGATCCCAAACAAGAAAACAGGCTTCAAGCTGGCAAGGTTGCTATTTTGAGTAACAGAATGTCCAGGGGATCCATGCTTCTCCCTTTTAACAGAGAAAGAAGATAGCTGCTGCTGTCACCATGCCCCTGTGGATCAGCAGACATGGCCTGCTGAAGGAGGGTTTATATAAGAAGACCAAGGGCAGCAAAACCTTGCTGGGATATACCTCATGCTGGATACTGCAGTAGATAAATAGCTGTGCTGAGGGAGGCTGCTCTTGGGAGCTGGAGGAACAGCTTGTGGGCTTTAAGCACAGACACAAGCTGCACTAGTGATTAAATACCAGACATTTTGTGGAACTGCTCCCCACAGAGTGGGAATTCACTTTCCAACCGAGGGCAGGACCTAAGAGGTTTTGTGCAATAATTAAATGTGATCGAAACTCTCAAAACATTACACACTTGCATGGCATAGACCCTGTGAGCTGCTGAATCTTTGTACAAAGGTGGATATTACTGCCAGTATCAACCCTCATCCATGAGAAGGGAGACCAAAAGTGGCTGGCATGAATGGTCTGGGGTACCTGCTAGGAATTACGGGCAGTCACAAAAAATATTTCCCTCCAAAGTCTGCATTTTTCCACAGAAATTATTTTCAGGAAAAAGAAATAATTTAAAAAGCAGCACCTTTTCTAAAATCTTATCTCAGGTGTAAAAAAGGGAATCTTTTTTCTAAAATCTTATCTCAAAGATGTGCATGATTATGAAAGAAACAGGTAATCCACAGTACTGTCCAATTTATAAAATGATTATTCTACGCCGGACAAAAATGCAAATGAAATATTTCAGCTATTTTTTTTGTTGGAAGAAACTCATATTACTTGAAAGTGACTGCCTAAACCATTCTTGGCAGTTAACGCCTCTAGCTTGTGTTTGATCCAATTTGGTTCTAATTACACAAACTACTGCAAGCAATCACGATGGCAATGCCAACATTTTCTTTTTTCCACTAAGTGAAGCTGATGAGTCCATGATATTCCCACTGCATGTTCCCTGTCCTTGACCTTACAGTGACTGCAGCAGGGTGCTGGTGGCTGGGCACTTTTGCAGCACCAGGGGCCATCACAGACCCATCAGCTTCACCATCAGTTATTCAGCCTGACTGAAGCCAGTGCCTGTGGCTCTGCAGATGGGCAAGCAGCTAGTCTGATTCATACCCACTACAGCTTGGGTTGTCCCTCTGCAAAGTGCTGTCTTCACTCCCATTTTGCTAGGAAGACTTTGCCTCAGGAATCTGCATGCTTGGCTGCTCCACAGCCAGCTGGTTTTCAAAGACACAGCACAGCTTGTAATTTTCTATGAGCTTGGCTTGAAAATATTGCCTGTCCTTCTGGTGCCAAACGTCTGTGGCAATGTAGGTGTTGTAGGGATCGTGGGAATTCTCCAGCCTCCTGGCACGGATGTTGGTCAGCATAACTCCCACTGTGAAGAAACCAAAGAGGCCAATCATCAGCAGCACATAGATGATTTCCAGGTCACTACTGGCACTTCTGTCCTGGGAAGGTGTGGTGCTGTTTGTCTGCTCCATGCAGTCTTGAAGCAGCTTGGAGAGAAGTGAGTTCAGGGCCGTGTCGTTAGGCAGCACCAACATCTTTTTCTGTCCTCCACGCTTCTTTCTTCCTTAATTGTTGTTTAGCTAGAAGGGGAAAGATAAGGGTCATGCCACTAGATAAAGATGTAATCCCTCTGTGTCCTCTCACTGACTCTGCTCAGCAAGAAAGCTACTTTGGAGCTGGAGCAGAGGCAGGATCCGAAGGGATGTCTGCACCCTCTGTTCCCAAGCCAGGCTAGTTAGGCTGAGTTCATCCCCCACAAATGCTTGCTTAGCAAAACCTCCTCAGCCTTGGGGTGTGCAGCAGCCCTGGCTGTTGGCCACTCACCCAGATACCTCAGCCAGGCCTCCCATGTTGCTATTTATAAAGCCTATTACTTCTCCCATGAGTCCCCCCCCAAGGGCATGAGTATCTCACTCCCTGTCTGCAGCAACTGCCTCTGGCTTTGGATAATGTGGTCATGATTTTTCTCTGTCCTCTCTCCTCTACTTTCAACTTAAGGATTGAATTTGGAAACAAAACTTCTGTACCTTATCTTCAGTGAGTAGAAATCACTCAGTACCTGCAGCAAGCCTCTTTTGTCCACCCCTGTTGAGGATTCTCACCTTTCTTCTACTGCTCTCATTATATACCCCACACAAAACTAAGCAACCAAACCTCTGACAGAACCATCTTCCCCACTAATTTAATGCAACTTTCCAAAGGGCATTTGACTGGGGAATGGACACATGGGGAGTCTATGGTAACTACCTACACAGCAGTGGAAAGGAAAATCATCTCCCTTCATCCTCTCTCCTACAAGCTAGTAGGCTACAGTAGTACATTGTTTTCCCCTCCAAAATAAATTGATATTCAACCAAGTATTTTATTGTCTGGCTAGAAGGACTTCCACTGGCATCATGTAGGTCAGGAATGAGAGATTATGACAGTGAGAATTGTGTTATCTGGACATCCAAAGGCTCCTATCCATGGCACTGCATTGGCAGTCTTAGACAAGAACCTGAAAGGTCCTTTTCCCCTTTCCAATGTCAGCTATAAATCAGTTAATAAGAGCAATCTTATCAGCACTGCAGCCACAAAGCCTCAGCAGCCAGGTAATATGATTGACAATCTCACTACAATGCCTAATTTAAATGTCTCTAGAAAATTAAGACAACAATCTCCCTCTGGTTTTGCCCTTAGCACATCTGAATGAGGTACTGTTATTCAAGGTGACTTCTGTGACAGCAATCTTGTAATCACATAAGATGGCAGTCAGGGCTCTCTGACTCTCTTTAAGCCTGTGAGAGCAGACCAGCATGTTAGCAAAAGCTTTTCCAGCATACTTACCTTTTGTTGTTTTGGTTTATTTAAGAGGTACTACATTATAATAATTTATAATACACCACCTGACATCAAACTTCTTTCCCAAGTGAATGGGTGACCACTGGAAGCCCAGGTCAGTCTCCTGTGGGGTCAGACTCACCCTGATCCAAGCAAGGAAAAAGGAATGCACATGAGAGTATGCTTTAATATTTTAGCTTTAAAGAGAGCTGAGCCTGTGGGTGGCAGAGGGAGACAAAAACTCATCTATACAAAACAATACTCTGATCCAATTTATTTCTTGAGTTGCATGAGTCAAAGCTACAGGAAATAACATCTTGGCAGCTTGGGCTTAATAGTTAAAATCTATTCACATTTCACAGCTGTTTTCAGATCCTTTAAAAAGGAAAGGAAGAGAAAAAGAAGTATGAACCTTTATCTGAGATCACATGCAGAACGTGTCGACATTGTAAAATGTAAAACTGCTAACAAATCATTGTGATAACTTTAAGACAAATCAGGGAAGAATTTGACTCCATCTCTCAACTTTTTCTGGAAAGACAGGCAATAACTTCTCCTAACTATCAGTACCACTGAAGACACTTCAGGTGCTAAAGAATCGACATATTGAGGTTGGATAACCTCAGCTACATTTTGGGCATTCCATGGTATTGCCATTTCTTGGGGGGTTGCACACCCAAGCAGCCCCATCTCCATAAGCACATCAGATGGCAATCACAAGAGAGGTTAAGGGAGGGAAGGGGCACTCTCCTAATCCTCAAGAAATCTCATCTTGAAGTCTCAAGAAGCCTAAAAGCTCCACCTACCACTGCCTAAGACCTATGAAATTCCATTGAAATCCATACTGGGACTGGTTTAGAACTGAGAAAAACAACCTGTGTCTCTGGACTACTTCATGCCAGATGGTGACATCTCACTGTCTCAAAAGCTGTCTCTTTTGAAAGTAACCAAAGTGACTTTCTGCTCCCTACTATTCTCTCCAGACAACTGCTCTTGGACTGTAAATCACAATCAGACCCCTTATGGTGCTGTGAGTAACATTGTGCCCAACCCAAAATCAGCAACCTGGTTGCATCCTGGTGAACCACAAACCCACCTGTGGTGGAATAAGGGGGAATAAGGGAAAGAAGCTTTAAGCTACCAGGGCTTAAAGGCATCTTTCCAGGATGCCCATGCTGTGAGAGACCTACTCCTAATCTCTTGAACATCCAAATGCTTGTAGCTATGGAGCTGGAGACTGCCTGTGTGATATGAAGTGTGACCCTGGTGGGGTCTGAAGAGAGGTCAGACTGACCTTCTGGAGAGCACACTGTGCCTGTCTGGGTGCTGAGAGAGTTGCTGCCACTGCTGCTGGGGAAGTAGGATCATGATGGAGATATCACAACAGAGCTGTAAATTGGTATTTGAGTTTGAATAGAGCAATTTGCAGCTGCAGAGCATCTGGCATTTAATGTAACTTCTGTCTGCATTATAAATGTCAGAACAGACTTCCACCTGGCTGGTTCTCAACAGAGATAAAGCAGAATGGGTCTTTCTGATCAAAGCAGACTTGAGGCTGCTCTGTGAGTCTGGTTGCCACTGCCAGTGGAGGGCACTGGACCCAACTGGACCCACCAGCTCCAGCAGAGTCCTTTCTGGCCCTGAGCTGGGCTTGTTTCCAACAGCTGAGATTCAGTGAAGATGAGATGATTATGAGTTCCAGTCAATCGCTGGGGTTTAGAAAGAAAAGAGGCAGTTTTCTATCACATAATTTACTTGGAGCATGTGATACTATTTAGAGCTTTGGAGCTCAATGGGAATTTTGTCCTCCAGTGGGCAAAATTATTTACTTTGGCTATCTGTGCTTTTTCTTCCTTGATGGAGTTAAAATATTTATCAAGTAAACAGAGGTGGATGTTAAATGACAGATGCTCGTCTCCTAAACCAATTTTCTCAGCTCTCACAAATCAAACAACCTATATTTTCATTTATACCAAGCAAGCATCTTCAACAATCTCACTCTCATACTGCTGCCAAAATCCTCAGTAACCAAGCACCAGAAACCAAGGGAGTGTAGAAGAATACATGCCTTTTGAAAATCATAGAATCCTAGCATGCCCTAAGTGGGAAAGGGCCTCCAACGGTCATCTGGTCCAACCCCCCTGCAGTGAGAAGGGACATCCTCAACTAGATCAGGTTGCTCAGAGCCTCAAAATGATTCTCCACCACCATAAAGCAATGGATACGCTGACCTCCCTGTCTCGTTTCCCTGGCTGCTCTTTACAGGGATGAGTAGGTCAGACAACTTTCTGGAGGCCAGGGCATTGCACAAGATTTTATCCCTCTAGCTGCTGGAATTTTTGCAACAGTGCAGCATCCAGGACACCTTGATCCTATCAGGATCTTATAGGACCAGAAGCAAGCAGGGTTTTACAAAATACATTTGCAGTTATACACAAGAGACAAACACACTTTTCACAGTCCCCACCTTTCACTAGCAAACATGTGGCTTCTCCCAACTAGTCCTAGGGCCATCCATCCCTATCCAACTAAGCAACTCTTCGGGTCCTTGTGCCTCTTTAAAAACCAAAAGAACCAGCTCTATCTCATTACAAGACAGACATTTAGTCCTCTTACACACACCATGTGTCTATCATCCTAGTTTGAAGTGGAAAACCCAGCAACCTCCCCAAACAACATGCAACCAAGTTTATCCTGCAGCTGGGAGGATAAACTTGGGCTCGCACCCAGCCCCAAAGAGCAGGAGAACACTGGCACTGTAACAGCAAACAAATCCTGGCAGGGAGAGCCCGGGCTCCCTCTTCTCCTCTAACAGCTCAGCTGGATGGCTCAGCAGCTCCGTGGCTCTTGCAGCCCCTCGCAGTTCTTCTGCAACCCCTGCTCTCCTCCCCAGCCCCTCTGCGTCGAGGTACAGACCTGGCAGCACAGCAAGGCTGGGTGCAGGGATCCAGCCCCTCCTAGGAACAGAGAATTAGGAAGATGCGAGCCCTGGAAAGCCCCCGAGGTAATACCCCTGGGGGGGGAGTGGGCAGAGGCTGGGAT
>JANHGL010016583.1:0-31307 GCA_024611195.1 Ceyx melanurus
AAAATAAATCTCCTAACATCAACAAGGAAGTGATTGTCAATGTTAGCAAATATTTAGGTGTGGTCTCCGCGACAGTCTACGGGTCTGACGGCAGGTGCCTAGGGGTGCGGGCGGGCGCCGGTGTGGCTGGGTTTTATGGCTCCTGATCAGAGGGCCCCGGTACCACGCTTGGAAGTAAGGCAGGGCTCGGGCTTGTTTCTATGCCAGTAACTTTGCTAGGACAGGTCCCGGCAGTCTTCCCCGAGTTCCTGGGTTATTACGGATTGCATCTTTGGGGTCGGATAACCAACAGTCTACTTTACTTGCCCAGAGGCATGGAAAAAATCGGAGTGGGAGTTATAAAAGTAATAAAAGAGGGTGTGCAGTTATGAACGCATTTGTGCTGCATCACACATCACAGCTTAGATGAGGTGTGTGGGCTAAAAATATTATCCTTGTTTATATTTTAATTGTGTATTAGTGGCATAGAATCTTTAAAAGGAATTTTTTTGTTTTGTTTTTTAAACGTATTCCTGAACAGTTTTAAAAGCAAATTAATGCCAGGGACTTGGAAAAGACAATGCAATATAAGGAAGAAAAAGCAGTACGTCAAATTTTTGGGTGGCATCTTTTAAGTTATGGTAAATCACAGAAGAAGGTTTGTAATGGCTTATATACCTTACTGATGTGAAATGGCCCATGGGTAGCAGTAGGGAGGAGGGGAGGTTCATCTTTGTTCTTGGGGAGGGTGGGGGGTGGGAAGACAAGAGGACTGCTGAAGTGACATTGCAGAATTGTGTTCTGAAATTTAGCATCTAATCTCAATTTAGCTGAGGCTTGTTTTGGGATGTGAAACAATGGACATTTTTCCTTAGTTAACTGTAGGGGATTTTAATTATTAACAACACATTAACCCCACAATATTTTGTGGAGAAAGCGGTGAGGATTGGTTGGAAGCTTTTAACCTGTTCATCAGACTTGTTACTAATTGGTGAAGACACTAAGCAGTAGAGGATGATGACCCCTGTGTGGAAAGACTTTTCAGCAGGCCCTGTAAAAAAAAGCTTAATGACTTCCTAGCTGTAACTGGTGCCATGGCTGGAAGAGTTACCATTTGGTAGCACAGGTCACATTTCTTCTAAGTTGAAAATCTAGGGTATGGGACAGGGGAACACAAAGGCCTCTGAGGTGTGAATATAGAAATAGGTACAGCATCTACTAATCCTGGAAGGTTTAAGAACAAACAGTGGGAGTTCATAAGTTATTTTACAGCCTGATTTAAAATATTTTATTTTTAAGAAACTTCAGAAATCTCACTTGATGCTTGAATAGCTTGTACTTGAAAGGTTAGGTGAGTTTATTTTTTTGAGTAATGATAGAGTGCAGTGAGACAGGTGCTTTTCAGTCTAATTTAAGTACTTGAAAACATTGTTATCGGCAAAGGTGCAAGTAGATTACTACACAACTTGCACAATCTGGATTTGAAACGTTTTTTCATTACAAATAACATTTTTTTTTATATCAATCACCATTATCAACTTCATCATGTGTCTAGCACATTGCAGAAAGATCTTTAATAAACAGTTTTAGCATATTATTTTAGTGCCTTTTGAGGTAAGTCAGGTCAGCTTCTTAGTGTGGGACTCTTCGCAGAAATTAAGTAGTGTTCTACGGGCATATATGGTATTAAAAATGTAAGAGATGTTAGTGACACAGTAGTGTTGAAGTAGCTCTTTGCTTCTTTACTCCCAGGAAAGCACTGACCCCCCCCCCCCCCATATGCTGGGATCAGAGCTCCACTTCCTCTTTGTTCTGTCTTGCACAGGAGATGTTGGGGAGCTAGGGAGGAGAGGAGCCTGTTCCATGGTGTTTCCTAGAGTCTAATGCTACAGCCTTCTCATCTGTACAGGGACACCCCTTCTGCCCCACAGCTAAAGATGCTCCTCAGCTGATGGGCCTCAACATGCACCTCTGAAAGAAGAGCTTGTCCCAGAGTGCTTGCAGTGACTGTTTATCACCTTTTGTGTGTTTGTATTGATGATTTAAAAACTGTTGATAGAAATTACAAGGAGCATTAATTATAATCTGGTAAGTCTGACTTTCTGTGTATTGAAAACTTAAATGATAGGAGCTTAGCCTGAAGTATATCATTAAAGTGCATTCTTTTCATTAGCAAGACAGCTCTAAAGTCACCTGAAGTATACAGGAAACGTGATAAAAATCTGTATTGTGAATTACAGTTTCTTCCTTGGAAAGAAATCGTGATCAGACTTGTTCCATTCTCATCTTATTTTTACTAAAGAGGATTTCACTACTGATTTAATGGATATCTTTTTGGCAAGACAGATGGGAGTTAAGTGTAGATGTGAGTGTAGAAATTAACAGAAATATTTTCTTGGAATAGAAATACTAAGAAAGGAAATAGAGAAGGAGTAGAAAATTATATACCTTGAAGAAAGACCTTGGTAAAAGTTATTTATTTCCTGATATGGAAATGAAATACTGAAGACATTAAAGAACTGCATACTTTACAACAAAGGAGTAAAATCAGAAGTGTTAAAGTAGCTTAACAAAAGGGAGCATACTGGTAGCTATTTTTTTAAATTTTTTTTATTATTATTATTTTTTGGCACATGGGATTAAAAAGAAGGAAACAAAGAGAGGAAAAAAAAAAAAAAAGAATGAAGTAATGCAAAATGACTAGTGATACCTGGCAGGATATTGCAGAGCTTGGCTGTAGGTACAAAGTTTTTGGAGTTTCCTAGAAAGGAATTTACCACAGTAATCCAAAGTATGAATGCAGCCACCAGCTGAGCTGAATGCATACTTAATGGTGGATTAGAAGGCTTTATTTTGCTTTTTGAAGACTTGCTTCTCTTTTGAGATACACCAAATGTGCTGTTTGTGATTTTTATAAAAGGGAAATGATGGAAAAAAATGTCTTCTTTTCTAAGGTTGTGCAAGAGTATTATGTTGTGTAACCTAAATGACTGTATGTTATTCACTAGGCTCTTGACTTGCATAGTTATGTGACTCCTGTGATAACTTAGAGCCATAAAATATGTTGTCATTCAGACATACAATGAAGTTATCCTGCATTAGTTTAGCTATAGAAACTTTTTTTTTCAGGAGACTTACTTTTAAAGCTTTGTGCTCTCACAGATTTAGCTGGTATGTGCCCTGCCTTTTTGCTGGAGGCCATGATTCCTATAGCAGAATGAAAACTGTTCCTATGTTTCAGCTGCTGTATGTCATCTTGGCATGTTGATTTCAGCCATCAGGTATATTCTGTGCTGATAATGTCAACAGCCAATTGCAGTGGCTGAGCTGAGTGGCAATTTGACCCTTATAGGAGGATGTGATTTTTGGGAAAGTGGGGACAGAGAATCTCAGTGAGATCTTAAAGAATAATAGAAAAATGGCATCATATCAAAGTGTCCATCCAAATAATTACCTGATGTCTGACAGTGATGAGTAATAGATGTCTGGTAAAGATACTACATAATGCTATTACTGTTTTCATCCTCTAACAGTTTACAGTTCAAGGACTTCCTAAGCTCAAGGCAGTACTATTTGTGCAACAATCCTCTACTGACTTCTTCTTTGCAACCTTGTTTCATTTTTGAACCTATGTAAATTCTTGTAGTCCATAGCATCCACTACTGAGTCAGGTCCAGAAACTGCTTTATGACTCCTTTGGTTTTTTTTCTTGGAAGAGACATGAACAATCATTACATCCTCAGAGCTACTTGTGACTGTACAGTCCTGTGTCATCATATCCGCTCTCTTAGTCATCCTTCATTCTGGATGAAGAATCCTTTGGGGGTTGAAAAAACTGATGTCAGAGCTTTTTTTCAGTGGATGTGATTTGGAGTTCCTGGCTTAATTATCTTTTGATGCAAAATCATTTTACTTGGATCATACAAATGCAGAACAACTCTAACAGATTGTGGGTGAGCAGGTACAGTATTCAGCTTCTTAAGCAGCATTGTTTTCTTTATGGTTGATGCACAGTTAAAAGCTGCAGAGACAGTCCTTCAAGTACGCACAGTAAGGGATGGTATATGATTTACTGAAATTTGAGTTGGACTGAAAAAGGTCTATAAGAACTTGAGAGCTTTATCTGAGAAGAAAACCAGGATAAGTGAGAAGAATCAGACAAACGAAGAAAGAAATGCTTATCCTGATATGGAAGAGAGCATGTTATACTACTGATTTGCAATTTAAATTTAATTAAACATAACCCACATTATTGATTCTATCAATACATTCAGGAGTTTCTTAGAGTATTTGTGCCCGTGACTGTTGGCCAAAGCTAAATAATGGGATCTGACTCTTACCCTGCTGCCTGTTATATTCTGTACTGACATATATGCTTTATATGAGAGCTTTATGAGAGCTTTTCTAATTTAGTAAGAACATAGATATTAGCGTCACCTTTCTTCTCTTGAATGGATTGCAGGCAAAAGCTGTGTTTCATTAGTGATTCAAAGTAGTGCCAGAACAGGACTTCACTTCTCTGAAGTGTATTATCATTACATAGAAAATTTTACTTCAGTGAATTCCTAGCTGTTTTGGGTGGGATTTGTGTTTATCTAGATATCTATAGATACTGCTGCATCTTTTCATCATTATAGAAGTAGCTGAAAAACACTTCCCTCTCCACACCCCATTTTTTTTTTTTCCCCTACCATCATCTTCAGTTTTTCTAAGGTCAATGCTGCAAATCCATTATTTTCACATGGAAGCCATTGACATAAATGGAGCTATTTCTTTGCTTAAAATAGCCTTGGCATCAGATGCATTACTGAGATGAGGGAGACCAAAGTGTTCTGTAACCCCAACTAACCTACACAGTGTCCCTATGAGGCTAGTGACCTTTTTTTTTTTTAATTCATTTTACAGGCTTGTGGCCCAAATAAGCTGTGACTCACACAGCAAACTAATGGTAGATGTGTGATTAGAATGCAAGAATTAAATCTTTTCTTTCTGAAAAAGAGAACGGTAAAAATTATTCCATTCATGCTTCTTATTTCAGCACATACCATGTTTCCTAGTGTTCTCAGTTGAAACTTCTGTATTTAAGTCATTGGTCAATTCACTTGTATGCAAAGAAACAGATGGTTTCCTCAGTATAATATGTTATTTTTTTAACAATGAATGAAAACCAGATTAGGTTTCCCCAATTTGTGATTTATAAAAAAAATAACCATGTTAAAAAGAAAGGGGGAAAAAAAATGAAATAACTGAAGTGTCAGGCTTTGGTTTAGATAAGCAGACCACAAGTTTGATGCTATGGCTTCTGGTTTTGTTTCTTTGTTTCAATGGTCAAGAACTGAAGATTTTACGAACAGAGCAGAATAAAAATAGCGTGTCTTGAGGTCAATTAAGAACTCCTGAATGCTTGCAGGATAATGATTGGTGTCCAGGAATTGGAAGAAAATAACACATTCTGGCAGTTAAGATGCATCTCTGCAGAACTGCAGAAATTCTTAAGTGTTATATGTGGACTTTTTGAAAAGTTATATGTTTTACTTGCTACATCAGATGATTTCCTAACAATTATACAAGTGAAACCAAGTGACTGCTGCAGAACTCATTCATACATACTGTGGTGAAGGACAAAAGCCTAGTTGTCTCTAGAGAGGAGAACCATTTTTCTTATACAAAGCCCTGCTTTGTCTCTGATCTCTCAGCCTCATCCTTTAATGGAGATCTACCAGAGGTCTTCAAGAAGAGGTTAGGAACTAAATTAATGATTCTTTGGATGCTGTAACTAAATTGTTTTGAATATATATTAATTAAAAAATAGTAGTTGCTACACAGGAAATGCAGAGAATCTGGTGCAATATAACTTTTTTTGAACAAAGTTTCATAATGATTACTACATTTGCATTTCTTATTGACTGTTGCTGGTTGTCCTCTGATTTTTGTTTTTCTCTGAAACTGTTGGGAAAGGAAGGAGCCTCAGTGGTGACATGCAGCAAACAGCGTATGTGATGGAAGATTTAGAGAGTTTTATACTTTTTAAACTTTTACATTGATGTGATTTTCAACAGTTACTTAATAGTTACTGTGTTAGTGTGTTCTATGGTGCACGTATTCTTCCTAGCTTTTGCACAAGCAGGTAGCAAAGTAGGTTCCTACAAACATGCTATTATCATAGTGAATGCGTGTAATTTCAAAACAATTCAGTGGAAGAAAATGTGGAGCCAGAAAGGAAAGTATTTGTGGGCACCTCATGTGTCTACTGGAAACAATTAATGCTTTTAATGGAGAGGTTAGGTTTTGTTGAACTGAGGAGTTCTGACGTGCTTGAAACATTGTTCTGAAAATATTATCTCTGTTATAGTTAACTATCTTGGAGGCCTGTAAAGATGTGCATGTCATACTTGAGGATGAAAAAGCAGCAAAAAAACAGGAAAGCAGCAGAAAACAGTGTGGCTCTGTTGTATGGGACAATATTTTTCTTCATGTATGTGGTTTCCTTCCTTCACCCTTCTTCAGTCTTTTCCACAATGGTGATTATATATTCTGAGATTAAATGGTGTGGTGATAGGTCAGCCCTACAGCTGGTGGTGTTTGGTAGCTTGGAGCAACAGTGGTGCTTCTTCTAGTTTCTCTTTTTTTTTTTTTTTTTTTTTCCTAATAATTATTTTGCATACTTGTGAACTATGCATCCTTAAAATATGCTTTAAATGAGGCATTAATTTAATTGCACTGTATGAAAGTAAGCACACTATGTTTAAAATGTTTTTAGAGGTGCAAGGGCATGGGAGTTTTCTATTGCATTTTCCATGTTCTGTTACACTAAGTATTTGACAGAAGTGTGAAATATCTTGGTATATTTGTCACATTTTCAGGTGGTGCCAAGTGATGTTTTTAATCACCTTGTGAAAAAAATTGTATTCCTTTCCAGGAAACCAGTTCCTAATCAAGAAACAGATAAACATATCTCTCACTTCTGAGCACACACTCATGTCTCAGGATGTCCAGAATTTGTCCTTGATTGTACAGTGCATGTGTTTTGTATTTTCTGAGAATGTGGAACAATGTTGTCTTGCATGAGCGTGTAGTAGTGACACAAGTGAAGGGATACGTGCAGAGACTGAGATGTTGCAGCCCATTCAGTGGCTCATTGCTGTCTGCCTGCAGACTTTGCTGTCCACACAGCTCAAATGCTTTGTTGGCAAAGCCACACTTGCAGGTAATCACTGTTTTTACTTAGATGTTGTTTAAGATGATTTGGCTAGTGTGATGAATATGAGAAATGGTTGCTTATGTTGTGCAAAGTGGTGCATAAGCAGAAATCTGAACTGTGTTAAGTAGCACTACTCATACAAAAGAGTGACATGCAAATAGTTTAGACATCCAGCAGACTGGGGGTAATGAGTACATAGTGACCTGAAGCATCTGAGATGCTGCAGCCAAATCTTCACTGGAAGCTTCCCTGGTACTGTCGAGTTGGAATCTCGTGCTTACATGTGGTCCTGAATAAAAGCTGTGGTGAATAAGATATTTGAAAATAATACATCATACTTTTGTAAAGACTGAAGGGTGGGAAGTTTGGGAATGCTGAGATAGCAGCCTGCCTGAATGACATAGCAAATAGCAAGATTCAGAGAGAATTAATTCTGGTAACTCTTGTTAGGTAAGGTAATCAGCTGTATGTTGTGTCAAGAACTGGACTTTCACTGAAATCACACCGAGGCAAGCGGGGAAGTTAAGCCTCTATAGGATAGAGAAGATCCTTTTTTACAGCTAGAGAATTTCAAATAACTCTGGAAGAGGGAAGCAAGTGTTGAACTGGTTACTCCTGTTATAATGGAAAACTACATAGTAAATCTTCTGATTGTGCTAAGTATCTCCTTATGTCTCTGTTTCATTATTTTTATTTTTAATGGGTGAGATGTGTTCTGCATCTCTTTTCTACCCACTTGGGATGATCTGTGTTTGCATTTGAGTGAGATATTTGGAGGACTTCTACAGTTTGCAGAATGAGGCTTGCAAATGAGGCACAATGTTTTGTACAAAAGAAAATATGTTTGAAATGACACAAGTGTTTTTAATGTCTGTTGTAATTGAGGACCTTTTTCTTTAAAGAGCTAGCAGTAGTTTAAGAGGCCTTAGTAGGCAAAATTGTGATAAAATTTGTTTGTTAGATTTTGCATAACCATTCTGGATTTAGTTGATATAACCAAACAATTAACAAACTTGTTAAATTTTGTTTCATGTTTCAGTGAACACTCCACTCATTTTCTCAGTGTGATAGATAAATGCCATATCTGAAAACTTGTTAATTGAGTTTAAGGAATTGGGGTTCCAAATCATAAAAAGATCTCAATGCTGGATCAAGTTTCTGTAAATTTTTAATTAAAAAAGATACTTTAGTATTTGTTTCAGCTAGACATAAATTCTGCATTTGAATTAGTTGAAAAGCTCCTTCTCAGCTTTTAATACTACTTCTAAAAGGTAGAAATAGAGTTTTCACTGATTAAAGATGTCTAGTTGAGTGATGTAAAAACATGTGATGAAAGGAACCTGTTCTACAGTGCCCATAATGTATTGGGCAGCTAGGTTGGAGAGCAGATGATTAAATTTGGGGAATAGTTTCTCAAAGAGCAGAAAGGAGAATGGTGAAGATCGATTTGCTACAATGAACAGGTGTCAGAAACACTGTTGAAGGACTTGGCCTTATTTTTGCACTATTGGATGGCTACTCCAGTTAATGTAAACACTATCTGAAAAAAGGCATTGAAACATCTGGAGATGCATTGTCTCTCATGAAAGGGTAATCTGTCCTGTTTAATAATCACTATTTCAAGGCAAAAAAAGTAGTTAATATCAGATTTTGCAGCATGCAATACAAAAGGCTCCTTTGCTGTTTTTCAGAATAAGATCACAGTTGTCATATTTTTCCTTCACGTACCAGCGTGCCTGGCACATAGAGTATAGCTCGAACCTCCCTTTGTTAATGGAAGAGAAAGAGGGTCTTTATTCTCTTCTGTTACTGGTAGGTTTTGTTTTCATAATTCATTTTGCTATTTAATACACATGACTTATGCCTAAATCCCCCTTTGGGATTTAGTTTGGAAAGTTAGGTTTTAGCTAACCAAAATTTGAGAAACCTCCTCCAAGCATCCTATCCCTAAGAAATGTTAATAAAAACAATTAAAAAATCATGCCAGCTTTTTGAATACTCTTACAATAAAATACAATGTAGTTGACCAGAAACCCTGAGAAAACAGTCAAATGCACTTTCACATCTGTGAAAGCAAACCAGAAAAGCATGGCAGGTTAGAACTGCTGTTGGGGATGGGCCGTACAGTGATGGTTTTGGTAGACTTTCCTCATTGGTTCCTTAAAAAAAAACATGTCACCAATACTGAATTAAAAGTAGCATTCACTTCTGGGTGATAGGTACTGAAATCTGGAGCAGTTATATTGCTTTGAGGCTTTTTGTGCAAACCCAGACATCTCAGAGAAAACATGAGGTTTGCTGAACAAGATACTGATGACTTTCTTCCAGGACCATTCCTGATGCACCTTTATGAGCAACCAAATCCTTCTCTGAGTAGTTGAAGAATTTGTGAGCTCTCTATGCTTCAGCTAATTAAAAGTATTGATTAAGTTGCATCTAGTGTGACTATAAATAAAACTCTGTTTAATATTTTATGCATTGAATTTAAATGCTTTTTACTACTTCCAGTATGGAAGGAAGGCTTGTCTCTTTCAGCTTATTTTCCACAAAGAATAACAATAAGGCATTTGTTCAGCTTCTGCATGCAGAAGAAATACATTTAGGCATTCTTTGCATAACTGTGGGGAAGATGGGCTTGCCAGCTTTTTCATTGTTTAGCTTGTTTCTTAATTGCTTAATACAAGTTAACTGTGAAAACACTCTGCAGAATACCTAGTGGAGCTGCAAAGAAACGATCTGTGCTGTTTTTCCATACCAGATGGTCTTGAGTTTAATTTTGTTGAAAGGTATATATAGTGTTGCTTCAAGCTGTTGTACCATGACAAATGACCAGAAGCAACTGAGGACTGATACTGTGTAAATAGCCACAGTTTCAGTTGCTCTTCTTCTTAAGAAGGTGCATGGCTCAGAATTGGTTTTTGTTGTTTGTTTGGGGTTTTTTTGTGGTTGTTGTTGGTTGGTTTTATTCCTTTTATGTATTGTACTCTGTATTCTAAAAGCTTGTATCATATTTTTTTCCCTCTATGTGCATGTTCCAGTGACTTTATAACATGCAAGACACTGATACCAGGGGGAGCTCCCCTGCTTTCCTCCGGCCTCAGAACGGGAGCAGTTACAGATCTTCGGGGTATGTCCCAGGGAGAATTGCCCCTCTTCGTCCCCCACCACCTTCGCAGAGCCATGCTGCAGCTGAATTTACCTCTGCGAGACAAGAAGCCCGGACAAGACTCCCATCCTTACCCATGGATCAGCACCGCCACCAGGCAGAAGCCAGCAGGCATAAAAATACTCTCATTTGCTTTGCCATTTCTAGCCTTTCACTTTTTGTTGCACTGGGAATCTTTTTGGGGATAGCGTCAAAATATGCTCCAGATGGTAAGTTCTCTTGGAAAAAAAAAATAAATCCTAGAAGTCACAATCCCTGCAAACAAAATTCAGTAATTCAGCACCAGGATTACTGTTAAATGTTAAGTGCAATAGTAGAACGTTTACTGCAGTTCTAACGTGGAGGGGAACAGTGTTTGGGACATAAATTAGCTCCTTTTTCTGCTATCAGTGTAATTTTTGGTTTTACTGTGAATTATTTGATTCACTTATGTGAAGAAAAAAGGCATAGCAGTAAATGAAGAATGGTGAGGGGGGAAAGAAGCATGAATGTTTTAGAAGAGTAAGTATTTTTGTCTGCAGAAACAGCTGTCTGATAAGCTCACAGACTGAAAATTTGTCTGTGAACAGCTAATGAAGGTAGTAAAATAGTGTTCTAGTAAAAACATTCAAGAATCTGCAAGAATTTATACCAGTAGTATATTACACAAATTAGACAGGGACCTTTTTCAGCTATTAGCCCTGAGTTTTTTTCAGCTCTTCTTGGAAAACTTGGTAACTTCATGGAATTTGGAAAACCTCCCAAATGTGACAGTGATTAAAAAGGATGAACAGGTGGTGTATTACACTTTTGATCACTCAGTATACAACTCTCTACTGCAATGAGTTGCTATCAGGTGCAGTTGATAAAGGTTGGTAGTTTAGAGCATGGGTTGTTCTGTTGTTTGCTTTCCTTAAGGCAGAAGTTGCACTTTTAAAAGCTAAATATGGTTTTGAATTGAAATTGTTGGCTATTGTAACACAACAGACTTAGGCTTCTTAGTGACTTTTGGCATAGTAATTCAAAAGATTAATTTTCCGAAGTAAGTGCAACACAGGCTGAGCAAATTAGATACTCAATTGAAGATTTTACATCACAGTACAAAATGAAAGCACACATCTAACCAGAAGACTCGAGGTGGTGGCTTGCCAAAAGCTCTCGTGAAGTTACTGAGTTTTCCTAATAATTATCATGGAAAACCAAAATCATGGAAAGTTATTGATGTGTTGTGATCCAGATTACTGGTAACAGGGGTATAGAGGTGCAGTAAGTAGTTTGCTTAAAGCCAAATTCAAAGAGAAGGCTGAAGGGTGACTTGGGTGGGTGACTGAGAGGAGTACTTGGGAGGGGAGAAAAAACTTCCTTCTTTGGTTCCAAGGCTTTAAATTTTAGTTAACTAAAAGTAGATTTTGATGGTTTGGGAGGAAGTGGGGTGTTAAGTGATACAGGATACGTAGAATAATAGCGCCTTTATGCTTTAAAATCTGATAATGTAAAGGGAAACATCTTGCCTTTTTAAAATATCCATGTAGTTTTGGTTGATGGATCACTGGGAATCCTGAGCATATTGTAGGAGAAGTTGCTGAGATTTAGTAGATGGGCTTTTTTTTTTTTCATTTGTGTGTGTGTGTGTGTGTGTGTGTGTACAGTAGTGACTGGGGTCTAAGCAGCAGTCCAAGGTTGTGACTGCTTGGTGTTTGTTTGCTTGTTTTGTTTGTGTGTTTTTTTGTTGTGTTTTGTTTGTTTGTTTGTTTTAAATCCCACTGCTTTTCAATTGAAGTCAGGCCACTTTTTATCATCAGTTGTTGCATTGCATTTTTCAGAAGTTTCCCCTTGTTACCCTTTAAAAAAAAAAGAAGATAAATATGCACCCACTGCGTCCTTTGGAAACTGTGACACAAGATAAATTCTTTCAGGAACTAAGGAAACTGCCTGAAATTTGAATCTTGCAGTATTATTGCTGCCACTCCCTAGAAATTTCCCAGCAGGTTGAAAAGTTAATATACTTGGCTGTAACCTAGCACATGCAGTACTGCAGCCAGCAACACCAGTTCCAGCTAGAGGTGTTCTTAAGGGCTGATTGGAAATCCATATTGTCAGTACTTTTAAATGTGTTGAAAATGCAGTGGAGGGAATGTGGGGGACTTTGTAGTAATTGCGTGTAAATCCTAACCCTCTGACACACCTTCCCCAAAGGGAAACCAGTACTTATCTCCATTTCTCTTCCTGCCTGTCAGCTGTGTTCCTTTTTTTTTCCTCCTTGCTTTTATCTTGCTGTCATAATCTTTTTTTTTCTACAGAGTCCCGAACACTGGAGATCAGGGAGAGCACTGGAAATGCAATTTCCTTCCCTGTTTCCAGGGGCCTTGTGCTGCAGGGTCAGGATGACAAGCTGAGGAGGCTTTCAGGGAAAAGTTCTGCTTGGCCTTTGCAGCTTTTGGCTGGAGCTTGCCCAAGTAAACAGGATCCTCAGAAAATTTAACTGCCAGACTGTGATAAACTTCTGCTGAGCATAATGTAACACTGATAACTTTTTCCCAGAGGCCTTAAAAGCTCCAGACTTTGTGGCTAAGCAGGTAGAAAGCAACTATTAAATACTTCTTGAGAACACTTTCCTGCCTTTTTTCTTGCCAAATTTCATATCCTTGCTCCAGCATGTGGAAGGCTCTGGACTTTTTGTTGTTTTGCTTTGGCAGGGTAAACAAATTTGCAAAAATAAAATTTTCTCCCTCCCCCCACCCACCCCTTCCTTAGCAGAACTTTTAAGGGCATCTGACCCATATTTAAATAAATGTTCTGAAGCAAAGGCTTGACTTGACAATTTTTCAGCATCACTTGTTAAATTTGTCAAGGAGAACATTACCTAACATTTTCTGGTCTGTGCTACTGTTTTCATTTCACCTTAACTATAGGGGCAGTGACTGTTTGTAAAATGTAATCAATTATTTTGGGGGTAACATATGGTGAAGTACTAAATATTTGATGTTTCCTTGTACCCCACTGCACTTTCTAAGAGAGCATTTCCAAATAGTTTTGCTGAGCACATCTGATCTGCTTGCCAGAAAGTTGGTCCCCTGTGCTTCAGAAGCATTGTTGCTTTACTGGAGTACCTATTTCTTATTCTTACGGCTTCCTTGCTGGATTGTAACATACAATAGACTTAAAATACTGTTCTGTTTAGTTAATGTGCTCTTCTTTCTGACTCATTAGAAAAATTTGCAGTTACTTGATCTTCTCTTCTGTGAATCACACTAAGCAGATATCACCAGTTTGCTGACTCAGGGTTTCCTCATGCTGCCCTTTGCTACCAGCCAGGAAATATGTTTCTTCTCAGTGCTTGTGTGTGTGGTGTCTGGAGTGAAGGGTTTAGTGGTGCTGCATGAGTCAGGCAACAGACTTGCATTTATCTGGTGAGTGTTCAGCAGTCTTGCTGATCACAATGTACCTTGCTTTTTGGCTTTTCTTTGTGTCTTGAATTTCATTTTCTAAATTCTATCTTCTTAGGATCCCCCTTAAATATTTTCTTTTATTTTTGTATTAATACCTCGATGTTTTTGCCCTTACAAAATTGTGCTATTTTTTTCCCACTGCTAGTCAAATCTCAGTTTATATGCATTTCCTGAGTTGGAAAGAATTTCAAATGTGGAGAATAACACCAAAGAAAAAACATTTCTGTCAGCAAAAGTAAGGCTGGCTTGTGTTAAACTTGTGGGTAGGTTTTGCTTTCTTTAGATTTTTGCAAGAATGGGCTTTTGCTAATAGCTTTCTGCCCCCAAAGTTGCTTTGCAGATGTGTGGGTTTTTTCTCTAGAAGATAAGATATGAAAGGACTGTTTTGACTTCTAGTCTTAGTTGGGCCGCTAACCTGTGTATTTTGGCACCTTTTTGCTTGTCTTTTGCTTAAGAAAAATATTTTATGTCTGACTTCTCCTTGGAGTTTCTTACCAAAAGCATGTACTTCCCATTTCTGGTTTTGTAGTACGTCTATGCTGCTGTATTACTCAGCTGCTTAATATGCTAAAGATGTGCTCATAGGAAATACCACATCGATGTAATTTCATCTGAAATCTCACAACCCAGTTGCTTCTTGCTTCTTCCTTTTCTTTCTGGCCTCATGCTATAGTGTTACTACCTGTGTAGTGCCAGACCTTCAGTAAGGTTTCAGTAGGGATTGCCACAAGGTTTCTGCTGTTGTGTGATTTGTAGCCTGATCTTTAAGCTGACTTCAAGGGAGTACAAACTGGGAGTATAGAGACAAATGTCTTGTCTACTCAGAAAATGCTCTAACCAGTAAGTTGCTATACTAAATATATTAGTGATGTCTTGTCCCTCTTTTATCTGTTACTTGAAAAGATACACTGCAAGAGTGATTTGGGTGCTTAAAATCAAGAAGGGATTAGCCTTTCTCACATTGGATAAAGAGAGATCATGAGAGAGGTGGGCTTTTTAGATGTTTTACAACCATGTTAGTTTGCCTAGGTACTTGGCCTAGGACATCCACTGCTCAGTGTGACTGGTATGAATCTGAGTGCTTACCACTTACCTCTCATCTACTACAGGTGATGCAGAAAATATATTAAAAAAGGGTTCAAAAGCACTTTTTGTAAACCATATATGTTGACAGTTCAGTCTATGGTCATTAGTAGTTTAATTCTATATAAGAATTCCTTCTCACCTTTGAGAGTTTAGCCGCCATTCAGGTACCTTTTTGGCTGCTCAAATACAAACAGTGCAACCAAAGATGGAGGTGGGAATGCTTTGTAGGTGACTGACTCTGCCTTGCTCATGTTCCTCCTAATGCTACCTTCGTTGGTGTGGTGATGCTTGTTTTTTTAAAAGCTGAATTTCACATTGTATTGCAGAGAACTGTCCAGATCAGAATCCTCGTCTTAAAAACTGGAGCCCTGGAAAAGATCCTGAAAAAAGAGTTTTTATCAAAAAAGGGGATTTGTTTCGTCTGAACTCAGATGCTACAGTACATTCTATAGTTATACAGGATGGAGGTATGAAATGGGAGATGAACATGCTTCAGTGTACTGCATAATTTTTAATTCTGTGATTACATGAAAAGTGTGTTGGAATTTTATGTTGCAGCTTATTAAGTAGTTCCCTGCTTTTACTTCTCAGCCTGCTACCAAGCCAGGAATATAATTAAAAGATGAAAGAAAACTGGAGAGTCCTTTCAGTGGACCACTGTTGTGGTTTTCTGCAGGATATAATAAGACAAGAACTGTTTGATGTTGTCGCCCTACCACTCTCCATCATTTTTGCATTTTTACTATCCCAAATATTCTTAAATGTATATAAGAGCATAACAGATTAATTAATGGGCATGGAAAATAAGCCTTACGTTTTCTGTTGTTCTTATTTCAGAATGTGATTTTTGAGTCTGTTTGAGTGTTGCTTTGACCTACAGATTTGTTTTTTGTTTCTTTGTTTTAGGATTACTTGTTTTTGGTGATGATAAAGAAGGTTCTAAAAATATTACTTTGAGAACTCGATTTATCCTGATAAAGGATGGTGGAATGCTTCATGTTGGAGCAGAGAAATGCCGCTATAAATCCAAAGCAACTATTATTTTGTATGGGAAGTCAAATGAAGGTGCTGATGTGCCAGAATTTGGCAAAAAATTTATTGGTGTGGGCCCTGAAGGAACTCTGGAGTTGCATGGGCACCAGAAGTTATCATGGACTCTTCTGTCAAAGACTATGTATTTCTCAGGGCTGGCCAGTGGTCATTATAATTTTAAAAAGAATTTTTCCCGAGGACTAAATGTTAGAGTGATTGATCAAGACACAGCAGAGATTTTGGAAGTGCTGAAGTATGATACTCATGAATTTTCAGAAGACAGCTTGAAGCTTCAGAACTTACTGAAAAATGGAAGTCCTGGTCGCATTGTTGCCATTGCTGTAGGAGATTCAGCTGCTAAAAATCTACTGGAGGAAACCAGAGTCACTATTCAAAACCTTTTGGGAAGTAAATTTGTCAGAGGATTGAGTTACAGGTAAATAACTTATATTCTGAGTAAGGATTAGTAATTGAATACAGGAAAGGGATGCTAATCCCATGTATCAGTCAATCATACCTGTGCACCGTTGAAATGAAAAGTACATTACCCATCAACTAATTCTTCAAGGCATCAGATCTGTAAAAATACTTTGTTACTGAAATGCACTTATAACATCCCTCCGTATCTTTTGACCATTCTTTCCATTTGGTTAGCCTATGGATGGTGGAACAGTAGAAGATCCATAATAGGAATTATTAAAACGGAACTTTAACTGCTGTGCCGTTAATTTAGTTGTTGCAAATTACTTTGTAGTGCGTGTTCTGAACATGGATTTGTTCTGCAGAGGATTATAAAAAAAACTTTCACAGTGAGGTTGACAGAGCTCTGGAACAGACTGCCCAGGGAGGTTGTGGGGTCTCCATCTCTGGAGACATTCAAGACCCGCCTGGATGCATTCCTGGGTGACTTGGTCTAGGTGATCCTGCTCGGAGGTTGGACTAGATGATCTTCTAGGTCCCTTCCAACCCCTAACATTTTGTGATTCTGCTAGCAATACAAGGTGAAGGGGGGGACATCAAGTCTCCTAAGTAAGTGTCTATTCTTCAGCTTCCATTAAGATAATGTTGTATAACCTGTTTCTGTTTTCCACTATTTTCCAGGAAGCTGGTTGTTTGGTCTTTCTGTTTATTCTTACCCCTCACTATGTCCCAACATCTGCATTCCAGTTAGTTTCCTCCCTCTGCTTTGGCAGAGGCAGACTGGGGCGTCAGTCAGGATGGTATGTTCTGGCCACAGTTACTGTCAGGAGCATGTTGTCAGTCAGCGGCTGTGCAAGCATGTGGTCATAGGACAGAAAAGTGCTTGCAGGGCTGACTCTGAAGGAGGTGCTGAGACCTGGATGTCCCCTAAGTACTACCTCCTGAAAGCAGTGTAGCACATGTGGCAGTTGTTCATGTTGCTATGCAGCCACCTCCAACCTGGCCTGGAGTTGTGGGTTTCTGGTGTTTGTCTCTTCCTGGGACCTCTATGGCAGTTTGTCTGAAAACTAAGGAACTTTGGTTTGCAGCTGGGAAGAAGTAGCCTCTCTTTTCTGCTGAAATGATCCTTGCCTGTTTTCCTTAGTTGGGAGAGGCTGTGTAAACACATAATTATCTTCTGCTCTGGAACATAGACAAGAAGCCCTCCCTGAGTGCTCATTGAGCAGGGTCATTTTGTTAAGCCTACAAAGCTAGCGAGGAGATGTTGTTATGGAAGTGATCCCTCCATTACATCCTTTTCACCTTCTGCTTTTTCCTGCAAAATAACATGCATTAAAAGATCATGATATTTATTATAAACATTAGTATGTAAAACATTCATCTTTGCTGCTACTACTAAAAAGCTGCCCCAGTATGTACTATTCCAAAGAGCAGGTTAACACTAAGCAGTTTCTTTAGACTTCTTAATCCCAATAGATGAGGACATCATGAGTGGGACTGTAATAAAGGCAACTGGATTGAAGATTTTAATATCTGCCTCTGAATCAATCATTAGCAAAAGACTACTATTGCTCGCTGTTAGTGGACACTGTTTTCATTTGGGGTGAATGATTCAGCTGTAATGATGCAAAATTATTAGGCTTTTTAATAGATTATCTCAACTGCTTCCTTTGCACACATAATTATGACATTACAAAGCAGTAAAGGACAGCAAAATAGTCTTGGGGTTTTTTTTTTTAAGTTGATAAAAGCTTTCTGTGGCACTCTGTTTTTCATTTCCAAAAGCTTGGGTGCATTGAGCAGAGCTGTAGGAATGGGAAGTACATCCAAGATAGTTCACTGCTCCATGCTGTTGCTTAGCCAAGTAGGTGTCCAGCTGAGGTAAGGGCCAGTGAGGGGACAAGTAAAATCCTTGATCTCATCCTTCAGAAACACTCTTGATTCCTCGTGCAAAGGTGTGTAACAGCATGTGGTTTCTTTTTTGGGTTTGAGCATCTTGAAAGATTCAAAAGGTGTTGCCTGTCCAGTAGTGATTTCCAGTGGCTGCTGCTGGCTGTGTTCATCTCCTGGCTTGATGCACACATGGCCCTCAGGGATTCCTGGCAGTTGCTCAGGGGGCTGTTATGGCAACACCCTGCATCAAGAACCTCAGCAAATGGCTCCTGCTTTGCCTGTGCCCCAGCAGCACTGCTTGGGAGAAAGATTCTGTATCATTTCTGCCACTGCCACTCTTTCATGATTTGCTTTTGTAGAAAGTATGTCTTGTTAGATAAGTAGCAGTGTATTTGAACATCTTGTACATTAAGAGCTCTTGTATTTGCCAGTTTGTATATAGAATATCCAGTTACCTTAAACTATGTTTCTTTTCAATTATGTCTGCCTCTCTTTCTTCTGAATTTTGAAGTTACATTTCAAAATTAATTTGTTAGAGCAGGCAAAAGATTTATTTATTACTTCTCTGTTCCTTGTCTTGTCCTTTTATCTGTGAAGAATTTGCTAAGGACTGCTCTATTTAAACATTTACTTTTGTTTTTCACAGGCAAGCCTGGGCTTTTGTTGGTGTCATAGGTGGTGGAAATTCTTCCTGTAATGAATCAGTGAGAAACTATGAAAATCACAGCACTGGTGGGAAAGCTCTTGCTCAGAAAGAGTTTTTCACAGTGGATGGTCAGAAGTTTGTTGTGAGAGCTTATAGCGAGTGGAATGATGGTAGGAATGCATTTTGTGAAATCCTGCAGCTGAGGAAGAAGTAAAAAATACTGTATATGCTTTTTTCACTAGAATTGTTGGTTGCCATCTAAATTTCCAAGTACTGCTCTAAGTTTTTTGGTTTGTTTTCTTGCTATGGATGAAGTATGATGACATTTTCTCAGTCTGTTTATTGTATACAGTATGTGAGCAGCATAGTATTAAATCACTTCAAATCATATTTATACAGAGATAGGGTTCTCACAAAAGGCTGCAGCAGACTTTTTTCATCCTTTCTTTTAGTAATTTATCAGTCATGTATGTTTTAAAACTAAGCTTCCATGATGATGCTTATGATCCTAAAAAGAAAACTTGGTAGAAGCCAGTAGAAATGTTTTATTCTTGTTACAATATTCTGTTTCTCTTTGATGCTGAGCTTTAGGCAGCTTTTCTCATATCAAGTTGTGGTATAAAGAGCCTGCAAGGCCTACCACCCATTTGCTTTTATCAAGTAATCAATTTTGTATTTAAGATACCTCTGAGTTTTTCTTCTTATGGGCAGTCAGTCATCTTTTTATGTTTGTAGGATTACTAAGCAATATTGTCAGAACAATTTAAGGTAGTCAGATATTTATTTAAGTAATCAAGCAATATTACTACTCCTTTACTGTTCATTATAGCCCTATGAAAATGTGTAGATTTGTGTTAAAACAAAAGAATCCATCAAAATACATCTTCTGCTTGCTAGTATTATAGAGTTAGGGTCAAAAGTAAGAGTTGCTGAATTTATGCAAATCTATCTCAAGGCAGTGAAACAGCATGTTGTGTAATGTAGCCTGACAAACTTTTATTAGTTGTGGAAAAAAGGAAAGTTTCCCTACTTAGTGTTGCAAGGTACTTGTTTACAGCTATAGAGTTTCATATGGCAGAAAAAATGTCACTTGAAACAAGTAGAAGTAGGTGAACCTACAAGTTCTTGCTGTATGATCTTATTAGTGGTTTTTTGTTTGTTTGTTTGTTTGTGGGTTTGGTTTGTTGTGTTTTGGGTTTTTTTTTCCCCCCAGATACTATTAGTTCCATCTTTTCCGTTTGCTTTATTTGAGATCCATCAACCAAACAGGCTGCAATGGTATCTTACACTGGCATGGTTTATTTAAAGCAGAGCTATCTATACTTGAGAGGGAGCTTCTGAAATCTCATACATTTCTTGGGGAGGATTTAATATAAATATGAATATAAACTTATATCATGTTTACTTTTGTGTTTTTGTTTCTCATTTGTTTTTTCTTTTTAATCAGGTGTCCCAATTTCAGGCTTCCAGGTAGAAGCAGTAGGTGGAGTGATACTGAATCTTCTGGATGATGTTAGTAGTTGGGAGCCCAGAGATCGGATTGTGGTTGCAAGCACAGACTATTCAATGTATCAGACGGAGGAATTCACCCTCCTTCCCTGCCCAGAGTGTACTAAGCATCAGGTCAAAGTAAAAGGTATGACAGCAATCACCACTTGAAGATTTGCGTGTAATACGTTCATGGTAGTATTCAGCGGTAAAGAACAGCCTGTTAATCTATCTCTGTGTTGGTTTGCTGATGTATGCAGGATGCATACTTCTGCTTGCTATAAAATTGCTCCATATAATGTCAGGTTAGTTTATATTAACTTCTACTTACTTCTCTGTTCTTCCCAGGCTCATCACATGGTTGCGTTATCTTCCAAGAAGAGTATGCTTGTTATAATTTCTTGGCTTCTTTCTGTCTTCTCCCTAGTTCTCTGTATACATGGCTGTTTTGGTCAATACAATTTCCTTTGCCTTTAGTGCCCGTTCCATCTTTTGAAGTGTTACCATTATTTTTACTTTCCCTTGCTATTAGAAAAGGAAAAAGGAGAAAAAAAAACCCAAGTTTGGGGGATGTGGAAGAGAAAAAAGAAAATGGTAGTCTTTGAACCTGTGTTTGTTTTTTTTTCCTCTCCTTTTCTTTAGTTTCCCCTCCACCCCTACCTGCAAAATGGTTATGAAGTGTCACTTCCATGCTCTGCTCACACAGGATATCCCAGAGTAGTTACAATTTATTTATTTTTTCCTTTGGGCGTGTTGCATACAAAATGGTCATGCATGTCACTGACTGTTTCCTTTTTCATTATCTGAGTCATTCTGCTTGACTTCACAAGAACCTCCTGTGGGACTGCATCCTGAGCTCTGCCAGTGTCTGTTTTTCTTCTGTCCCCTCCAAGCCCTTACTCTCATTCCTGGTTGTCAGCCAGCTTCAGGTCTTGAGCTTCCCTTCTTGCTCCCTTCTGGTGGGATGTCATGTCAGTTTGCACTGCAACCAACTAGTGTTATTTTGCAGTATTGTTTGCAGCAGCTCATCGGTGCTCGTTAGGATCTGTCTTTGTCCCATTCCTCTCTGTAACTTGTGACTTCCTCTAAAACCCACACTCTCTTTCCCCATTCTTGAAAGTTTTCTCCGAACAACCTCCAACTCTCCTGTTCTTCCTGTTTTAAGGAATTGACAGTTTGTATGTCCGCTTTACAGTGTACTTTGCATCCCACAGCATTTGTTAATGTGGGTCAGGTGTGCTTTACTGCACTGTGAATTCCTATATATGGACAAAGCATATGTAAGATCACCTTATACATTAGAGAATATCAGGGTGTGTGAAATCATACAGCTGACTTAGTGCATTTGAGCAGGAAGCTTCCTGGGCTTTGTTGTTAAGTATCGCATTCTGTGTGTTACTGAGCACAGTATTTTAAAGAGCAAGAATAATTTGAAGATTGCAGCATGAAGTTTAAGATTTTTGCCATCACTGAATAGTGTGTGTGTGCAAACTGTGTTTCACCTTGGAAATTATATACTGTGAAAAAGCAAAAGCTTTTAAAGGATATTTTAAAAATTGCTTTACAAGACATAATATGTCATAAAATACAAAAATCATGGGTTTTTAAAAAATGCTATATGAACACTATATAGACCTGTAAGAGATATCAAAAGAAATTAACTACCCCACCTTGTTGGGTTTCTTTTTTAACTTCAACATATATTTTCCTTTTACATAGTAATGGATACTGTTCTAGAAACCCCCCTGCCCCCACTGTATATTTGTTCACAAAGAATGAATTTTTTTTGAAATGGCAAAATTGACATGCTGAAGAATTCAGTCTGTTGAAATTACTGCTTTGTATTTTTGGTGAATTTCTTAGCTATTTTGGCCTCTTTGTAGTAAGAAAATTATTGTTTTGTGGGAGGCTTAGTTACTCTGATTTATGTATACTAGCCAAATATAGGGAAAAACAATAGGTAAACCTTGAAGGAGGGGAGTACAGTCCATTTTACAGAAATCTATTATCTTTTTAAAATCCTCAGTATGTACAGAATTAATAATACTCTTGCTTCTGGTTCATATTGTGGTAACAATCCATTTAGGCTTGTATTCTTTTTTAAACTTCAAAAGGATAGTGATAGTCTGCATTTGGGGAATCAATAAATGTAAAAAACCCAAAATAAACAAAAACAACAAGGTGAAGAAGTATTTTTAAAAAATAACCACAAATACATTTTTAAGACTTCCAGGACCAGATAATTTTCTCAATTTGTATAGATAAATAAGAACTTGATTGTTTCTTCAGAAGAACAGTGCAAAACCAGAGTACCTTGTTTTCCATAATTTTAGTTTGTGTCCTCAGAATAGCTATTTAGGGAAAAGCAAATTTACTTAGGAAAGCAAATTTTTCTTTTTTTTTTTCTTTTATTTTTCTTTTGTATTGCAGAGGGATGAATACATCTTTTCTTAAAGGTGTTTTGACCTCATTTTCAGTCCTTAGATTTTCTTAGGAACAGATTAAGCAGTCGGCATCTTTTAAAGCAAATATTTGTATGTGTTGCATTAGATGTTTCCTAGATACATTGGATTAATGTAAACTCTTTTGGTTTTTATCCTTTCTGTTCACAAACTATTGGGTTGAAATCAAGATGACTTGCAAATGAAATGTTGGGATTTGTTTAGGATTTATCTTACTAAAATGACATACATACCACTTTGACTATGCTATTCCATGTTTCCTTCTGAAACAATTAGTCATCCTGCAGGGTGCTTAATTACTGAGTCAACCATGGTTGTAAGAGGAGAATTTACTTGGTGCTACCTTGGCTAATGTTTATCATCTAACAATTATGTGCCTTTTCTGTAAAACAAAGAGAGAACAGCCTGGTAAAGCATCAGAATGTGTAGGTTTTGTTGCTGCAGCTAGCTTGCTAATATAAAATAAGTTGATTTTGGTTTCAGTCAGTGACAACTTTTTTTTTTCTGTTTTGTTTTTCTTTTCTTCGAAAATATTTGGACAGAAAATCCCCAGTTTCCTCATATAGGAGAAGTTATTGATGGAGTGGACATGAGAGCAGAAGTTGGAGTTCTTACAAGGAACATCTTGATCAAGGGGGAAACAGAAAATAACTGCTATCATGAAAAGGAGTGTCAGTTCTTTAACTACGATACATTTGGTGGACATATCAAGGTCTGAAAAACATTTTAATGTAGCTTTCTGTCATGTAAAGGATTGTTGAGAAGAAAAAGATTAGCTCTAAACTTGGAGGTGTTTGAAAACAAACCTAAATTCATACAGCTGCTTTGTGTAGGAATAATTTCATCTCAGCTTTCCCAAAATTAGATTTAACTGGCCTAGGCTTAGTTTACAGACTCAGAGGAATGGATATCAAGGCATGGAAGTTGAAGTGTACCTCATATATTGCAGTGTGATATGGCAGAGATTAACCCTAATAAGTGATGTCCATGCATGAGCAGATTTTGATCTCCCTTTTGTGTCTTCCTTCCTTTCACTGCCTTTCTTCCTCCCCAGGGGATAATCATTGAATCCCAGACAAATATCTGCCTTGTATAAAACTGAGCACTAGCAAGGCATGGAGAGGAAAGAAACCAATTTGGATCATGGTGGTTTTCAATTATTTTTTTAAATGGAAAGTACTAAGGTTATGTGAAGTAAAGTCTTTTTTTTTTTTTTTATTATCACAAACATAAAGTTGAGGTAAAGTTGTATTATAGAAACTAATATTTTATATTGTATTCACTTATGTTTCTAGATGAAAGGATTGAGCAGCAGTTTATCAACTCTTCACTGATGTTGGAGAAGTTTGAGGCCTTGTACTTTAAATGCAGACGTATTTGTGCTCATTATGTGCTGGTCATATTTTAAATCACTCTTACTAGTATATCTGGATGCAGACTTCAATTTTATAGTGGTGGGAAAGAAAATATGCCCTTTCCCTATTGTGTGGCAGCTTTTGTTTTGTGGAAGAGAAGTAGGTGGACTCAAGGCACTCTTGTGTTTAGAATAATGTAATGAAAGAAGATAATAGCAAGCTGTGAATCCTATAATGCGTGACCTTGATTGCCACAATACAGCAGACTCATTGGATATCTGGAAGATAGACTGAAAACAAACATCTTGACTCATCAAAGTTGTTAAACTGTTCCCAGGAGACTGTTCAGAGTAGCTGATTGCCTGCTGCCAAATCTAGACTTCAGCACTAAAAGCATTTTCGGCTTATGTTAATCTGCTGAAGAAGGGGGAGCCTGGGCACTAGCAAATGTTAATGGCCTTAGGGATTTTGATCATCCTGTATTTTCTACTGGTCACTGGGAAAATAATATAAAGGAGGCTCAGTAGCAGTGAGGAGAGGCATTGATTTGTACTTTTACAAATGCATTAGTGCTTTTAAATTGTAAAAGTCTGAGATCTCAGGGATGCTTGGTTTTGACCATCTCTCTGAAGCAAACAAACCTTTGGAGTGCAGTTAGAAGAGAGGATAAAAATATGCTGTATTGATAATTTCCCTGGAGTATGAAGTAGGTATGAAAACAGCTAATGTTTTTATTACCATTCTTTTAGCCAGTGCAGGTAAGATAATGAAATAATGAATAAGTTTGTTTTGGGGTTTTTTTTTTGTATGTTGTTCTCTGTTTCTTAGTTCAGCTGTTGTACTTAATTTCTGTTTTTGTAGCATATTGTTTGAAAGAAAATACTTTTGCTTTCCTGTGTTTCTGGTACAGCCCAATTATGTTTTTTACTTTATTTTAGGTAATGTTACTCTGAAGTTGCATGATTCTGAAGGTTATTTCATGTCTTTCTTAACTAAGATTTTCTGGCATGCTGTTTCCAGTTTTAGGTTCCCATTGCAAAAGAAAGATGTAGATGTACTGGAGTGTGTCCAGTGAAGATCGTGTGTGAGAGCACAAGGATCTGAGAGAAGGCTTGTTTGATGTGGTCAAGGCAGAGAGGAGCCGTCTTGTTGCTTTCTTCAGGCAGTGGTGGGGTGGGGTTCATACAGGCCACAGTAATTCTTGGAGTTGACTGGTAATAGGGCAGTATGCAGTGGAACAAAACCTCAACAAGGCAAATTCTGCTTAAAAAAACAAAACACCCAAACAGACAAGCACAGCCCCTGGCAAACAAATGAATGAACAAAAAACAACTCGCACAAAACCCACACCACCCCAACACAAACCAATTAACATCATATGTGCATCTCTTGTGGCTGAAGGTATTCTTTAGGCAATATGCTGTGCAGCAGATCCTGTGCTGAGCTGGCAACTGGACCAAGTATCTCAAGGGGTTCATTTGAATCTATATTAGTCAGTGATTTTATTCAGTTAAGTTTATCCTAGCTGGGCTATGCTGGTAGAGCTTCAATATAGACAGGCTGTCATGTGGGTGACTTCTGCTTATTTGGACAGTACATGGTCATATGTAAAGAATAATTAACATGTCAGCTGGTAAAGACGAAATGGTAAAGTGTGGCAATACATCTGGTTAAAATTGCTGGTTTAGCCACATGGAGATTTAACTTCTACACTTACTTATGAAGGATAATATTTTTTTTAAGGCAGGATGTAGAGAAAGATAGTAACAATTGTTCTAACCTTAACTGTGTTGGCCTGTGGTAACTGTGTACATCTAGCACTATACATCTGGTATAGATCATGTATTAACTTAAATTTCCATTGGTTAGAAAGTAAATAGCTTGTTATTCATTATGGACTTCTCATTATATTTTTAGATTTTGAAGAATTTTACATCTGTTCATCTCTCCTATGTGGAATTGAAGCAATTGGGTCAGCAGCAGATTGGAAGTTACCCTGTTCATTTTCACCTTTGTGGAGATGTGGATGAAAAAGGAGGATATAGTTATAAGACTTACCTGGAAGGTCTTTCCATTCATCACTGTTTTTCCAGATGTGTGACTATTCATGCGACTAATGGCTTGCTGGTAGGTACAAAGGGAGTAAGGTATACTGTGTCAAAATACGTTACGAAAAACATTTAGATCAAAAATAATCCTCTCCCTTCTTTAAGTTTAATTCTCAGCAATGCTTTTTTTTTTTTTTTTAAATTGATAGAAAGAAATAAAGAAGTGAAGACAGTAAATTACTTGTAACAGATCTCACAATTCTGTTTTTTCAGATTTTTCCAAGCAGCTAAGCTTTCCATACATAGTAATATGCTTAAGTGATAAATAAAACTCTGTGCTTGAATTATCTGAAGTGCTGATACTGAAGCTTCACTCTGCAGCTGGGCCAAGATAGTAAAACTAGATGGCACTTGTCAAATAAATCTAAGTAAATGTTATTGCTACTGACATAATTAACTTGTATTTCTGCAGATAAAGGACACAATTGGCTATGACACACTAGGTCACTGTTTCTTCACAGAAGATGGCATTGAGCAGAGGAATACTTTGTTTCACAACCTTGGACTTGTCACAAAACCAGGCACTCTTCTTCCTACAGATAGAAACAACAGTATGTGCATTGGTATTAGGGATAAAGTATATGGAAGTTATGTTCCAGTGCCAGCCACAGACTGCATGTGAGTATTTCATGGTGAAAAAGTAAAAACAAACTAGCAGTTAAGTTGCTGATCTCTTGACAATATACAAATTTTAATGTATAATTTAATGAGTGCAGATACCTTAAATATAATTCACATAGTAGTGATATTAAAGAAAGATAAATATTAATGTTTGCTTTTTTTCTCAATTAATATAAACTGAAGTTCTTTGTAGGCAGATTGTTCCTTGTGATATTTGTTCAATACATTTTTAAGGCCATATATCTACTTCTGTAGATACTACTGTGTAAAGGCATACTTTACATACTTTGTTCTACTTCTGTGTAAAGGCATACATGTTCTCAAATTGTCATGGTTTTTCTGCATAAAACTGATCTCCTGTAGAAGATATTTTAAAATAACTTATCATTGCATGGAGTAGCTGAACATCAAACAAAATACTGTGCATTGAACTAAAATAGGTGCATTTTCAAAATATGTGAGGGTTAGTGATTTTTTTTTTTTCATATGCAAAATAGTGGCTTCAAACATCAGTTTAGCTTTTTCTGATGTGCTTCTTACAAAGGGCAAATATTTCTGTAGGAGCAACAGTTTTTCCATAACTTATTTCTGAATCATATTTCAGGGCAGTTTCAACATTTTGGATTTCTCATCCCAACAATCATCTTATAAACAATGCAGCAGCAGGTTCACAGGTGAGGTGTATGTACATACAATAATCATGCCACTGGTATTTGGAAAACCTGTAGCATTTAAACTGTGAAAAATACACACGTTTTTATTTTTACATATGCATATATTCTTTTTAGATTTAGCAGCATATTGGCATTATAAGTACAGGTTTTCTCTAGATGTTCGTTCAGCAGATGCCAAAAATCTTAATTCTGGCTTCTAACAGAGGAGATCACTTCCTCTTTGTAGTTAATGGACCTGGCAACAGCGTCAATGTGTGTGTGTATATAATAATTTTATTTCCAAAGAGCTAGTGTATTTTGCATTTTATGTATGTTGTCATGAATTTACTGTGTGACTGGCTTGCAAGATTTGTCTTCATAGCTGTAGTCATTAGAATGGAAAATTAATACAAAAAAATGTTTGCTGTGTAAAAAAACAGCTAAAACACTTCCATTGTCAGTCATTAGTCAACTGTTCCCATCAATGACTCCTGATATATTTATTGCTAACCTTTTATTAGTGCAAATCTCTTGTCACAGCTGCACACAAAGTAAAGCTGAACTACTTGGTACATCTTGTTTAGGAGGTTCTACATTGACTAAGAAGGGAATGGCTCTGAGTTTGGCAAAGACTGGCAAGAGATTGGTGGGAGTGGAAAGCAAGAAGGATTTTTGGTGTTGAGGCAACAAATGCTTCAGTGCTGGAAGTAGAATATGAGAGCATGTCCATGTATTCTTGGGCACAGAATACAAAATGAAGTGTTATTAATAGAACAGGATTAAATATATTTAAGTGAGCTTGAATACCTAGAGTATAAAAAAAGTAGAAAATTTTGTTCTGCTTTTTGTGTGCTCTGGCATTTTTCTATTTTCCTTTCCCCCAACCCCCCTTTTTTTTGTTTGTTTTGTTTTGGGGTGGTTTTTTTTGTTTGTTTTTTTTTGTTTTTGTTTTTTGTTTGGACAAACTTCTCATTGATACCAATAGAAAGGATCTGGACACATCAAATCAAACCAGTTCCCAGTGCAATGTCTTTCCATCTTGCCAGAATTACGTCTCCTTTACCTTGCTTTGCCACTCTGATATACCTCCCTTACATGGACATTAATACGTTAGTATAAAGGGACTACAAATTACTGTGTTTCAGAAACAGAATACTTAAACTGTTTTGATGTAAACTGTACTGTAGAGCTTTTGCTGGTATAAACTATAACAATTCACAAGCAAATAAAATAATTCCATTGCCCTCCGCCCCAGCTCCTTTATTATACAATGAAGCCTATTGTAAGGGTGTATCAGCAATAGATGTTTCTTTTGTTTGAGCTGTATGAGAGAAGAAGGGGGAAAAAAACCCCAGACTTTTTCATTTTTCTGAATGCTTGCAAATGCTTGAGGAGTGTCTTAGTCTATTAAACTTTTTTCACTGCATGAGGATGTGTTTTGGATGAAAAAAAATAACTTGAGTCTGCCAAGCAGAGTGCTGCATTTAATTATATATGAAGTAAGATTTTGGTAATTTTATTAATGGAACATCCACATTTACTTTGGAATTGTTAATCACCAGAAATGTCAAAGTGTGTCATCATTACAAATTGGAACATGTTACTGAGAAGCAAAATTTCCAGGACTGCTTGGAAAATCAGTTTATTTTCAGAGTGAAATCCATGAAATCTTTTCAGACTCAATGAATTGGCTTTATTCATGTTTCTTGAACAGGAGGATGAAAGCTATTTTACATGAGATGGAGCACTCTGTATGCAAGGTTTCTGTAGATACTGTTTAACCCTTTAATGTGCCTTATGCAACTTCTAAAAAATTTATAAGGTCACAGAGCATGTGGTCAGACAAATTTATTTTTTTTTTATTTATAGGTATCTGCTATAAAGGTGCTTGCAGGTGCTGTCGCAGTGCCACCTCTTGTGAAGCCAGATGTGGTTGAAAGGGGAAATTTTTTATAGGTCTCATTTAGCAGATAAATCCAACTTCTTTAAGAACAGGCATGTTGAAGAAGTGGACATAATGAACAGATGCTGAAATTATTACTGCATGCTATTGATGAAGTGCTCTGAACTGGCCAGACTTAATTTGATGTGCTTTTTGCTGTTCTGAAAGCGTTTGTTTGTTTGTTTTTTAATTCTGATGTAGACAGAAATGAATAAACATTAGTCAGAATGTAACAGTTAAGGAGGAGAGGAGGGATTTTGAATATTTTATGGTAAATGGTATTATTTACTCGTAAACAAAAGAAAATCCAGTGTGTGTGATGAAATTCTAAGTGAAATGCAAAAATTACAATAACTGTGACACTTTCCTGTTTTGAAATACGTGTGAGGTGTTACAAAAGTTCAGTGAGAAGTGGAACACTTTAGCACATGGTATTACCTAAAATACAGACCTGTTTGCAAAGTTTTACTTTCTCACTGGGCAGCTTTTTTTGGAGACTTTGGAAAATATATTCCATTGTACGCAGTTGATTTGGGCAATGTCTCTATTTGCTTCCTTATCTGAAGTATCCAATTTAACTCAGCATACGCTTATTTTCTGAATAAACACACCAACACTGATGGTAGTATCAGACTCTCTGATTATAAGTAATTCGTTCTCTCCTTACTTGCAGGATGCCGGAATATGGTATTTGTTCCACAGGGTAGCTACAGGAGATTCTCGTAGTTTAGCCATTGAAACCAAATCAGAACTTACACCCCTAGGAATCTTCTATAACAACAGGGTTCATTCAAATTTTAAGGTACTGTATTATCTCCTTAAAAAAAAACCCCAAAAACTAGAAACAATTAATGCTTCTAATGAAATACATTCTCTCATAAGTAGCATTTCAGATGTTACTCTCTTGCTGTTGGCGTTGTTTTCTATGCTGAAAAGAGCTGACTCTTAAAGCATCAAATCTATTACAGTTGTGTCTTACCTAATAGCTCCCTGGAATAGTTGTGATTTGTTTTAATGAGTCTCAAATTATAGTAAATCAGGTGTTTGTACATGATGGCACAGTGACTAGAGGTTAAACTTTCAGATTGCCTTCATTGGTAAATTTTTGTTACAGGGCTCTCATACAATATATAGGCATTCAGTATTTTATAATGCAACTTTAGTATTTCTTTACACATTTATCTTAGTGAAGTTAAAGTTCTTAATGTAATGATTTTTTTTGGAATCTAGCTGCTTTATGTGTGTGTATGTATATACATCTAAAGTACATAAGGACATTTACAAAGCTACCTAACTTTAAATATTTGCTTTTGAGGCTTAACAAATAAAGTTCAGGGTCACTATTGATTTGGGGTTTTTTTTCCAAGTGAAACTAATTTTGCTTGACAGTGGGATGTCTGGGATACCAAGAAATTGTGCACTGTTTTATGGAAGTTGTGTTAACAGTGTGTTTGGAGCTTTAGGGCATTTATTCAGTTTGGAATTAAAACACACTAAATACCAGAGTGCATTATAAACAGAGTTTTTCAGCTGTTTGGCTCCTATTATCTTGCAACAAGGATGACAGTTTGAGTCCTAAAAATCCATGTTAAAAGAACAAAATCCACTAGTAAGTCTGAGGGTCTACTTGTGCAGGAGCACTCAACTATAATAATAATTTGGATCAGAGATGAAAGTAGCTGCAGTATTTGTAATGCAAGTGCAGTGTTTTCTCAAGTAAATTACTTCATACATAATTTGCAGTTGATGCTCCATTATGCACTTGTGATTGTGATTTTAAGATTTTGTCACATATTTGCCATTGTTATTTCAGGAATAATAATTTAG
>JANHGL010016583.1:34480-50607 GCA_024611195.1 Ceyx melanurus
TGCAGTCTTTGACTTTCTGCACCCCTCAGTGTGATACACAAGTTCTAGCAGTGGCCGTGGTATCCTTGGTAGTCACTCTAAACATGAGGTGTTTATCACTGCTAGAAGCAGACACCGTCTGCAAAGCATGTTGCTAACTTGAGAAAGTGCAGTTAGTTAGCCAACCTGAGCTGAAAAGTAAAATCACTGAACAGAATTTGTTCGGTTCTCACTCAAACCAGGACAAAAGCAAAATTGTCATTCATGTTATTAGAAAGTGAGCTGTTAAGAGTACGCTCTTCAAAGAGAGATGGAAAACTTAATGCTCAGCTCTCTGCTGCCATTTCAGGTAGCTTGTAATACTGATAATGATTATATTTATTGTTCTGTGTATTGCAAATGAAGTATAGACTGTTGCTTTAGAAAGACTGTAACGGAGTAAACATTGGACTGTGCCTCAGTGTGTTCATCTGCTAGAGAACCTTAGGAAAAAGCTAACATCTGACTTTGCTTTGATAGTGATGGGAGCTTTCCAAATGATGAAGGTGCCAGCCAGGAGGTATCTGAGTCTCTGTTCATAGGCGAGAGCAAGAATTACGGTTTCCCACGTGGCCAAAATAAATATGCAGGAACTGGAGGAATAGATAACAAAGCGCGCACTCTGCCTAGGAATCGGTATGTATGTGTGAAGGAGTGAAGGAAGTAGAAATGATACAAGAAATGTTCTCTGTACGGGATGTAAACACCCTCCTGGCTTGAGCTGTGAGAGCATGGGATGCTATTGAAGGTGACACTCTCTTTTTAGCACCTTTTGTGCAGCTGTATCACTCTTCGCTGAGTCAGTTTTCATCTGATCACAGAATCATGGTTGGAAAGGACCTCCAGGGTCATCAAGTCCAACCTTTGTTCTAGCAGGTCAAAGATGCTGCTGCCTGATGCTGCCTCGAGTCACTTTTCTTTAGCTATTGAAGTTACAACACTTTAATTAAACCTTAGTCTTAAACAACATTAAGGCCTGGAAAAGAGAAAGAAAAAGCTTCCTGGTAAAAAGGATTTCAGGGAGTAGTTTAAGGACTAGAGAAAACAAATCCTAATTTGTGACCATGATCTCTTTCTCTCTGACTTGCTGTGCTACTTGTTTACCATAATGCCAAATCCTTCCCTTGCCACAGAATAGGAAAGAAGGGTCAAAGAGGTCTATGCCACCCTGATTTTTTTTCTGCATGGTCATGTAGAGGGAAGAAGTTATGTGGTAGTGTGTCACGGTTTAGGGTCAGGGCAGCCCAGAGCAATAACAGACGCTCTCTTTTAACACCCCTCCCTGCCCAAAGGGAAAGAGAAAAGGAATAAGGGAGAGAGACTTAGTGATTGGAAAAGGAAACTAGAATAATTTAAGTGATAATAATAATAATGGATTATATACAAATACGTACAAAACCAGTACCAAACCCCCTGATGGTAATTATGTCACCATCACTGATGCTGTGGAGTTGGCACAGGGAGAGTCTCAGACTGGGTCCTGCAGCAGATGGGAGCTGTGTTCAGGAGCTGGATTCTGGCACCAGGTTGAGGAACACACCGATCAGGATTGAAGTCAGTATAGACAGAGTCCTCCTTGGTGCTCTGAGGGGGAGAACCCCTCAGAGATGAAGAATGAGAGCGAGACCCAGAGAGCAAGATTCTGACCCAGAGAGAGAGACCCTCTGGACCCCTGAGCTTTGTATACTGGATATGACATATATGGGCTGGGATACCTCGTTGGTCAGTTTGGGGAAAATCTGTCCTGTCTGCTTCTCCCCACGTTTGCAGTCTTTGACTTTCTGCACCCCTCAGTGTGATACACAAGTTCTAGCAGTGGCCGTGGTATCCTTGGTAGTCACTTTAAACATGAGGTGTTTATCACTGCTAGAAGCAGACACCGTCTGCAAAGCATGTTGCTAACTTGAGAAAGTGGAGTTAGTTAGCCAACCTGAGCTGAAAAGTAAAATCACTGAACAGAATTTGTTCGGTTCTCACTCAAACCAGGACATAGTGATATATGAGTTATTCAGTCTAGCTGAGCAGAATCACAGAACAGTTGAAGTTAGAAGGAGCCTCCACCTTGTCTAATTCTCCTCTTCAAGAAGAGCCACCTAGAGCTGTTTGTTCAGGACCATGTTCAGTTGGCTTTAGAATATCTTCAGGGATGGAGACTCTACACCTTCCCTGGGTAACCCATACCAGGGTTCAGTTAACCTCTCAGTAAAAAAAGTTTCTCCTTTTGTTCATGAGGATCCACTTGGTTTTTTTCAGTTTGTGCTCATTGCCTCTGGTGCTGTCACTGGACACCAATGGAAAGATTCTGTCTTTCTCTTCTTTTAACCCTTCCTTCAGAGATTTCCCCCATGAGTCTTCTCTGCTCAAGGCTGAACAATCTGAAGCATCCCAGTGTTTCTTTAGTGGGAGAAGTTCCAGTCAGTTTATCTTTGTTGCCCTTCATTGGATTCTCTAGTAGCTCCATGTCTGTCTTGTGACACAAGCACTCTAGGTGTGGCCTCACCAGTACTGAATAGATGGGAAGGATCACTTTCCTCAGTCTGTTGGCAGCATTTCTCCCAGTATAGCCCAGGATACCATTTGCCTTTTTGTAGCAAGGACACATTGTTAGCTTATGGTCAACTTGTTTTCCACCAGGACCCATAGGCTTTTTTCAGAGGTGAATAAAGTTGTTCCTCCCTAAGTGCAGGACTTTGCATTTCTCTATGTTGAACTTCATGAAGTTCCCATATGCCCATTTCTGAGGTTCCCATTTGCCCATTTCTGTAGCCTCTTGAGGTCTCTCTGCACAGCAGAAAGACTTTGGTATATCAGCTGCTCCTTGCAGTTTTGTACCCTCTGCAGACTTGCTGAGACTATGCTCAGTGTCACCATCCAGATCTTGAACAAAACTGGGCACTGTATTGAACCCTGGGGTGCACCACTAGTTATTGGTCTCCAAGCAGACTTTCTGCTACCACCCTCTAGGCCCAACCATACAGGTATTTCTCAGTTCACTGTTGTATCATCCAGGTCATAGTTAATGAGTATCTTATGGGACACAAAATCAAAAACCTTATTGAAGTATAGGTAGACCATGGTCACTCTCTGCTGAACTACCTGGACAGTGATATCATCACTGAATGTTATCAAGTTGGTCAAACATGACTGCTCCTTGGCGAATCCATGGTGCTTCTTATGATTTTCGTGTCTGTTTTTCTTTGTCAGGCTTTAGAGTCATGGCCATACACTAGAGCTATGACAGAAACTTTCTGTTAACCCCCCTTTCTTCCAAAAAGGGAAGAGAAATGGGATGAGGGAAGACATATCTTTATAAAAGAAAGCTAGAACGGCATCAATGAAAAGAATAATAAAAGGAAATATATCTGAAACCAGTATCAAACCCAACTCTCCCACCTCCCCCCTGATTGCAGTTGCATCACTATCACCACAGATTCTGTTGAGCAGGCACTAGGGAAGTCCCAGACTGGACTCATCAGATGAGAAACATACTCAGGAGCTGGATTCTGGAACTGGATTCAGGAACACAACAGACCAAGATTTGAAAGTAGAGTGGACAGAATGGATGACAGCCATTGAAGGTTGTCCCTCATGATCCCTCTGCTTTATACCAAATATGACATATATGGGCTGGAATCCCTCGCTGGTCAGTTTGGGGTCACTTGTCCTGTCTGCTCCTCCTTGCAGGTGCAGCCTTTCACTTTCTGCACCCCTCAACATGTTACACAAGATCAGCAGTGGCCTTGCTCTGCACACCAATTCTCAGTACTCTCTCTAACCATGTGGCATTAGCAGACACTGCCCGTGAAAACAGACTGCTTACTTCAGACAGTGCAGTTAGTTAGAAGAACTGAGCTGAAAAGTAAAATCACTGAACAGAAGTAATTCTGTTCTAACTCAAACCAGGACAGCCTTGAATGGTTTCTAGGATTAACAGCTTGCAGTTCCCCAGGTGTTCCTCCCTGAAGTTGGAAATGTAATTTGCCTTCCTTCAGTCTACGAGCACTTTTGACTCACTAGGTAAGTACAGAAACAAGATTTCCTTTACTAAGATCTAAACTGCAAGACATTCTCTTAATGTTGCTTTCTTGATTCCTCTGTGAGAGAGTGTATTTATGACAGATTCAAGCTTATCATGGATTGTTACAGGAAGGTATAAATATATGCTTGTGTTAACAGGACATTTCCAATCAGAGGCTTTCAGATTTATGATGGACCTATTCACCTTACCAAGTGCACATTCAAAAACTTTGTGCCAACTCCAAACAGATTTACCAGTGCAGTTGGGTTTTTGATGAAAAATCCATGGCAGATGACACCTAAAAACAACATTTCTCTTGTGAAATTTGGTCCAAATGTAAGTTTATTGCAAATTTTTTATTCTTGCAAATGTATGTCTTCTTCTTCTTTATTTATTTAAAATAAACATCTAAGGTCCCTATCTCATCTTTTTCATAAATCCCTATTCTGGAATTTTTCTCTTGGTTGGAAGTTATCCAAGTTGTATCATTTGTCTCCCAAGCAAAAAATAATACGAAGGATGATGCAGGATATGTTGCAATAATAATATTTTTCACGGTAATGGTAAAACTGAAAGGACACTTTGGTAAGGTTTGATATACCCTTAGTAATGAATTTTCAGTTGAAAATATTAACACTGTTCAGAAGCAAGAGCTGGTCTGAGCCTATTACTAAAAGTATCTGTTTAGCAAGATTCCACTATACTGCTGTAAGTTTTTTAACTTTGTCAGATTCCTGTATTTCTGCAGATGTACAAATGTTAGTCTGTGCTTTACCTGGGAAAAAATAATTAAATATTTTAATTGCTGTTGCCAGGTTTCTTTGAAAGCTTTCTTTGGAAAACCTGGTCCCTGGTTTGAAGAAGGAGATCTGGATGGTGACAAGAATTCAATATTCCATGATCTAGATGGTTCAGTGACTGACTACAAAGATACCTATGTGGGCAGAATGGATAATTACTTGATTCAACACCCCAAATGCATTAATGTTACAGAATGGAATGGAGTGGTTTGCAGTGGGACCTATGCACAGGCTAGTACTTTTGTAGCTTTCCTTTTGGGGCAAGTCTAAAATATGAACAACTTGTGGTGGCAATGGGAGTGTAAGAACTATAGAATTACCTATCTTTGGATTTAAAAATGCTTTTATGCATATTATACTTTTCATACAGTTGTGTATATCATGTTCCCCTCAGTGCACACACAAATATCTCCTGAAGAAAATTTGTGTAACTCAGAACATCCAATGCAGAGTTTTGGCTAATAACATACTGATGATTATTCACTGTTTAATTTCCTTTTGCACAGTGTCCCAGATCTTTCCTCCTTCTTTTAATCCTTCTTAATATCATGTAGGTTTATGTCCAAACCTGGAATGGACAGAATCTTTCCATGACTATTGTGCGAGATGAGTACCCAACCAATCCCATGGTTCTTCGAGGTATTAATCAGAGAGCTGTCTTTCAACAATACCAGCCAGTAGTGATGCTCCAAAAGGGTTACACAATACATTGGAATGGAAAAGCTCCAAACATCACCTATCTTTATCTCATTAACTTCAACAAGTATGTTTACTTTCTTTCATGTCATTGATCCACAAGTCAGTATCTGAAATAATGTCCTGCAGGATTAGCATGTGGCAGAGTTTGCAACTATAAGTGAGTCTGGATATTAAGTTGGGCTTTTATTGTAATTAAAGCTACTGAAGTATGAAGAGTAAGAGATTAAGCAATAGATCTGCACCTAAAGTTAAACTTTTTTCAAGTATAGTGCCTTTTAAGGGAAATCTTTTTGAGAAAAAAATGTGCAAACAGTGAAATTGAACAGAACTGGAGCTGAACAATTTAACATACTTGATTTTGTTGTCAAGTGAACTTACTAAATGTCTAAAGCATAAAGTCAAGCATACCTTGAGACTGTAACATTTAATGAAACACTTTCTGTGGAGAGGGAAAGATCTATCCTCTGGTTGAGGGTTTGGGAGCTTTTGTGTTCCTGTTTTTTGAGTGGTCTGTTTTCTGCATATTGTCATCTAAACTGTTTCCATGGTGATTTATACATTTTATTTTTAATTTTGTTTTCAGAAATGACTGGATTCGTGTTGGTCTTTGTTATCAACCAAATACAGATTTTGTGATAGTATTGGAAACCTTTCAAAGGCGGTCGTCTGCTCTGTCAAGCAAGGTAGAGCGCTACGTGCCTGTATCTTCAATGGCAGAGCTTGAAAAGAATCGATCAGACAAGAAGTTTTACTTTGACAACAGTACTGGGTAACTCCTTGTAACTTGACCAGTTGGAAGATGATGTTTAACCTTAAAATGTCTAGTTCGATAATGTTAAAACAACTGATGGAGACAGCTGCTTAAGACAAAAACTTTTGCAAAGGACCTCACAGCCTATTTGAAAGAAAACTTTATATGACTTTAAATCTCCAAAATACAGTGGTTTTCATTGAAATACTTTTCCAAGAGCACAACAGTTGCCACGGATATTTTCTACCCCATGCCTGGGGAAAGCATGGTATCTGGAGTGCTGCAGTGTCTTTCGGGAAGTGATGCTTAAGTCTTCAAGGAATTATTTTGCCTTCTTGTTAGACTGAAAATTCTAGAAGTTTTATGTTCCTAGAACAATCTTTATAATGTATTTCTGAAGATCTTAACCTGGTTTCAGCCTTCTCAAAAGTACCTAAAAGTCCTAATTTATTTTTCAAAAGTGCTTCTAACAGAGGGCGCTGAGATCCTTCTAAGAGGTTTAAAATACAGTCAACTTTGAGTCAAATGAGCCTTACATAGGCCACTTATGTGTTTTACAAATATTGATCTTCAATTTATAACTTATTGTTATTTATTTTGTTCTCATATCTCTGCTTTGTCTGTAGTAAATATGCAGATGAATGTAGCTTTTGAGAAGATGTTTAGATTTCTTTTGTCCAAGAGCTACAGTGATAAGTCAAATATATAATAGAATTACCAGTTCTTATGTACCGTAAACATTAATAACCACTACCTCTGAATTATGTTTCCAAGCATTTGCAACAGTACATTGTCCAGTGCTGGTGGGTCAAGCTAAATATCCAGGCAGTTACTGCTGCCTTATCTGCAAAGATTTATTACCTAAAAAACCCAACTCATTTATGTTCTGCAGTTTGTCATCGGTAATCCACTGATTTGAAGAGTGGCTGTTCTTTTCAAAGTTTATGTATTCATTACCATGTCTCCTTTAATTTCTGGGAATTTCATACATGTCAATAGAAAATTTCTGACTCTAGTAAATTGTAAATATTTTGAAAAAGTTTGAACAATGTTACAGAAGTGATAATGTAGTTTATTTGCTTCTGAAAATCAGGAAATAATAGCTGTTAAGGTCTGACACAAATACTTTCAAGCAATTGATCTAGATCTTTTTTCCCCTTTTATATAGATTACTGTTTTTATTTCTTCAAGCCAAATATAATAGGGATGGTCACAGTTATTGCTCATCTCAGGGATGTGAAAGGATCAAGATTGTGACCAAAGATTCAGCAAAAGGGATCAGTAATTGCATGGCAAAAGCTTACCCAAAGTACTACCAAGGACCAACTGTCATAAAGCGGATGCCTGTAAAAACTACTGTACCATGTACAAAATGTGGCACAACTCAGGTAAAATACAATACGCAAAAACTTCTATGAGCTGCATAGTTGATGTTGCTGTCTACTTGTCTTAAGGCAGAATTCAGTCTTTCAGTACAGGATTCTGCACCTACCAGGTTGAGGAAAGCAGGGACTACCTTGTAGCACAAATGTTTTTTGTTCTTCGAAAAATATTGCTTCATATGTCACTCTTGAGTGCTACAAAGAACAAACATGGGTAGATCTGATGTCTTTTAATACAGTATTGTCTGTACACCACATAGGATAGCTTTGCTGCAGAGATGCATATGCTGTTGGCCAACATTCTTTCCTTAAATCTTTGCTTATTTGCACAAACTTGAAATTGCATTATCCTTTTTAGTTATACAAGCTGAGAAAAATACTGAAAGAATAAAATGGGTTGCACTATACATCATTATATTTGTTAGCGTTGCTAGTGCCATAAGTAATGCCACTGACAAGTGGATTAATTTGCTTTAGATCATGAGCAGTCTGTTGTCAAATTATAAGAAAAAATTACATGAGAAATAGTTGAAGACATGTGGATATGTCTACTTAATGTGATTTGTTTGGTATCTAGATGGTGTTCACCAGTGATCCTCACAAAAACTACCTCCTTGTGCAGATTAATTCATCTGGTAAAAAAGAGCTAATCAGGGGTCAGCAAGCATTTATTTCTGTAAGTATTCTCTATTATTTTCTTCTATCATTGTTTTTAGCAGTCTGTATTACAGCAATTGTACAGCTCTACATAAAGCTCACTTCCATCTTTCACTTGAATGAAAAGTGTTGGTTTGTGGCTTAAAAACTAAGTAGTCAAAAAGCTGGTTTAACCTTAGAAAATGAGGCTGCAAAGCTGCATTAGAAGCTTTTACTGGTAAGGGTATTTTTAAAATACTCAGATTCATTTGTACATCCAGGTAGTTACATATTTATTAATGGCTTCTTTTGAAAAGAACAAACTTAAACCAAGTAATCTGGTTAAATCATATTGTTGAAATTGTTTTTGCGCTGAAAAATTGGTTTGTTAGTGGGATGAGTCATTAATCTTTGCTAAACACCTTCAAATGGCAATCACTAAAGAATCCATAGAGATTTCTGTATTTGATCTGGTGCAGTCCTAATAAGCCTCATGATGTAATACTATATGAAAAAGTAGTTTATTTTGGGTTTTCCATCTGGATGCTGAAAAGACTTGCACACTATGCTGAAATAGCATTTGCAGACATCCTCAGAACACAAAACTTAAAGTCTGTATGTGGCTTACGTTCTCCAATGTCAGTGTGTTAACTTGGTTGAAAAGTAAAGTTATTGAGTCACTTGGACAAATGGCATGTGAGCAGAATAAATTTAGCAGACTCTACAGGAATGTGTGTGCCATATCCAAAGCAGTAAGAGCATGCTGGAGGAAGAATCTGGGATGGAACTGTGCTGCTGCAGAGACAGACTGTATATTGCTGAGAAGTCCAGGTGGCTCAGTATCTGAATTTTAGTTCGCCAAAGCAGAAGCAATGACTGAGGGAGGTAGTAAGTCACCCTGAAATGTATGTTCTCTCTGTAGTAGCCAGAGACTAAAGGATCCTGTGCAATTTCAGAAGTCCCACTGAAAGCCAACCCTTAAGGGGGAAAATGAAGAGATGCAAAGCAGTAGCAAGTATTTGTAAAGTAATTAGTGCACACGGTGTCTAAATTAGATTAAAATTAACAGCAAATGCAGTAGAACACTGTTGGATTCATTAAGTTTAAAGAACAAAGGAAAAATAATTTACTCTTTCTCCTTCCATTCAGGTCAATGACACTATGTTTTCCTTCAAGGATAATGGTATACTTATTGTTGTAGTTGATGCCTGCGTTGGCACAGTGTCAGGAAACAAATTATTTTCTGGAGTAGACATAAAGCATGTAGATGCCTATTTAAAATCTGGAATTCCACAGAGGTACGTGTAATGACCATTTACTTCCGGCATGTCCAGTAAGCTGTAGCTCTGCTCTCTTACGAGGATTTAAATAATTATATCTATACAGGAGCATGGAAAGTGAACAAAATACATACCTAAGTACAGGGGAAAGAAACATAGGAGCACTTTAACAAGACTATTTAGCCTTACTTGAGAATACAAAACAATTAAAATTTTGAGCACTTAAAATTTTCCAGTGTTGCTTCCTTCTCCTCAAAAAGTTTTCTTTTTTCCTTAACTAAACATCATGTAATAACACTTTTTTTTCTTAAAACAAGTAATTTTTTGTTTAATAAGGTCACTTAAGGACCCTGTTAAGAACTGTATGAGAAGATACCATACTGTTCTCTCTCTTCCCGAACTAGGGAGAAAATTGATTATCATTAAAGACAGAAAGCTATTTTACTGACACTAACTTTCTAATATTCTAATTTTGCATCAATAGCTAAACTTTTTGATACAAAATATGAAACTATATTTAAAAAACACATTGCAATGATTTTGAAGTTAAAATAACTCAGCTTAAAAAAAGGGCAGGTGCTTTTCTGGTTGCTACTATCAGATAGGATTGACTGCTGCCATGTCATGAAAGGACAACGACTCTTTTCCAGGGTGTTAAGAACCAATTTCCCTTTTGCATGCATCTGACTCAAGAGGTTTTTACTGCAGTAAAATGTTTGCTTTGCTGTACGAAAGATGGAGAGGGGGGATTCAAAGATCCATGAAATGACATGGCATGTCTGTTTGTTCTTAAGCAAGTGGACCATGAGACCAGATAGCTGTAAAATCATGTAGCAGAATCTTAAGAAACCTCTGAGTTTGTAACTCCTGCTCTCTCTACACCATTTCTGCTGCAGGTCTATTGTTCTGCTGAGTACAAGAGGTGACGTAGCAATTCCCAATAATTTATCCGAAGCCTTAATGTCTCTGGGGACAGCCAAACCACCTTATCTTCAGAGCAATGGTTGGTGGAAATTTTGCACATTTCTTTGACACCAACTTGATCTGTGTTTTATTTTCCATGGTGGCTTTCTCACAGGGTGTGTGAAAATGATGCAGCTGGTGGAGGATGGTTGCCGGTTTGTGCTGTTGTGGACTGCTGCATTTCAACCTTTGTTGAGATGTGAGGATGGGCAGATGGAGCAGAAAACCCTTCCTGTTGCCTCAGGGTATCATGTGAAGCTAGTTGCAAGGAGTGAAGTGACTAGCAGTTCTTTGTGCTTGTGAATTACAGAAAAAGAACCTCAGGCTTTTTTTCCCCAAAACCTGTATTTCATACCTAACCCAGAAAATCTTATTTTTAAACAGCCCCCAATTCCAGGCTAGTATTTCCTATTCTAACAAAATTTGAGTAGCTGTTGGCATTTTGAGGTATGATTACTTTTTAGGCCATATGGGGTAGCTCTCATCTGCACAGGGCCCTGGCACAAGTTGTTTGTGAGAAAAGCACATTTTATAACTGGCCTGATAGCTGTGTTCTCAAATTAAGATTTCAAAGTGTTTAATACTGAATATTGAAATGGAAATTGCATATAACTATTACCTTTTGAGGTGCACACAAAGACGTGAGTGGGTTAATGTCCTGAAAGTGATGAGGGGAGAGCATGCCATTCACTTCTCAGCTGGTCCTGTGTTAGGCTTGGATGGGCTTGGTCAGTTTGGTAACACTGAACTGTTTTTGTCACAGGAAGTCTGGCTTTCCTTGGCTTCAGAGGGAACTTTAAGCCATCCTGGATTAAGTTGTTTACGAGCCCTACTGAGCATGGGCTTGTTCAGATAGAGAAGTATATCCCTTTACAACTGGAAGAATATGGCTGTGCCAGAGCAATCAAAAGCCGACGGAAAGATCTCGAGCTTCTGAAGAAGGCTACACGATCTCACTGAACACTGAGATGTACATAAAGGCTGGGGGGAAAAAAAATGTGAACTAACTTATTTTTTTTTAATTTATGGCATTTAAAACTATATTGTTATCAAATTAAGTCATGTTATTGTCTGACATGTTTGCCAGCATTGACCGCTTGAATGCCAGTTTGTGCACCTTCTAGTTGTACAAAATATTAAAGAATTTATTAGTATTTGTATAAACAGGTTTCAGAGATTTTTTTTAGATGTTTGTATTTACTGTAAACAAGTTCCTTCTGCTTCATTCTCCTTTTGTATGTAAAAGGGTGTTCATAAAAGCCTTAAATTTTTGATAACAGGTGTTGGAGTGCCTCTTGTATTACTTGAAAGATTAGCATTAAAGTCTCCATAAACATCTTGAATTGGTCATTATAACCTACATATTTTTCCCTCAGCTATTTAGCTGTTTTCCTGAGGGTTTATTTAGCAGTCAGCTTAGTTACATTATCAATCTCTTTTCCAGGGTGTTAAGAACCAATTTCCCTTATGCATGCAGCTGACTCAAGAGGTTTTTACTGCAGTAAAATGTTTGCTTTGCTTTACGAAAGATGGAGAGGGGGGATTCAAAGATCCAGCCTGGGGCTCTGAGAGGATTGCGTACTATGCAAAACAGAGTTTAGTAAAATGATGAGTACCAGCATGGTATACATTGAAGAAAATGGCTACCATCCTTTGGGGTCACTGTTTTCTATTCACCCCACCCAGTCTGGGTGTTAAGGCTGCAGCCATGGGTGCAGCTTAATTTCTGTTCTTTCTTTTAAAGCTTTTAGTCAGAAGGGCAAAGCTGAGATACAGTTATTACCAGTTTGATATGAAATCAAGCTACTCTTGCAGAGCTTTGGGTTATTCTTGTTTGTTTGGTTTGGTTTTTTGTTTGGGTTTGGTTTTTTTAAGTCTATCCCAGCTTTAACTTAAATGGATGGAAAGTGCTCTCAGTTCATTTAGGCATGTTATATCTTTTGCCTTAACTTCAATTCTTCTAATATACTCATAATGCTAATTCTTATTTATTTTATATGAAGTCTGTTTGATTTATTTTATGTTTGCTGCAATTTTTTGACTCTGCAGGTAGTGTGAAAATTATTTAGAGGAACTGAGGCATGGCTGCCCTCTTTCAGGTTCATAGTCTTTGAAATTAGATTTCAGAGACTGTAAAGATACATTTCATAATAGGGAAAAATAGGTGTCACAGAGCTAAAATTTAATTGTAATTCTAATACAACTGATATAGCTCCTTGTATATGTTGTCATTCATTCTGTCTGGTAAAATTTATCTGCCATTCAGAGGTGCTTTGTGCTTCGAATTAAAAATTGAGTGTCTGTTGGAAATTAAATATATGCCTATCTTCTCCAAAGAAGTTGAAAAACTGTGGGGATTTTTTTTTGTGTGTGTGTGCTTTAAAGGAGAGAAGGCACAGTAGCAGACTTATTATTCTGTTTGGTTAAAATATGCTACCTCAGTACTACAATTAAACTGCCTAGTCTAGTATAGTTTCCTAAATGAGAGGGGAGGGGAAAGGAGCACAACACAAGAGATTAAGTTAGATGACATGTTATTTTTATTGTAAAATCAAGCCAAATGTGTGTTTTGCAGTTTTTATGCACAGTTCTTCTATAATGTTAAAAAAAAAAAAAAAAGGTGTCTTGCTTAGTGGGAGATGTGGTAAATCTGTAAGATTAGCTATAATGTTTGGTGTTACTGATGCAGGGCAACATGATTTTAAATGTTGCAGTAGTAATAGTGTTTGGGGATTACAGTGCTTTTAAGGCTACATTGTACTGTGGGTCATGCTCAGCAGAGAAATGGTTGTGAAGTTGGCCATTATTTATGAGATTCTGCTGTTCTAAACCACCTTGTAAAAATTGTACTTGGAAGTGTCAAGGTTATTCTGATGTAGGGCTTCCTGATGGATAATTGGACCTGAAGTTAAAGTGTCTTTTGTGTAAATTTAAACACTTGATAAATAGCATAAATAAATGTGTACATCTGACAAGGCAATAAAATCTTGGGTCTCTTTTGTGCTTGTATCAATTAATTTTGTAATTTGTGTTGTGTGAATACGATAGGCTCTTTTTTTTCAGACAGCAGCAGACCTGTGAAATAGATAAGCATATTCTTTTCTTTCATTCAGCTACAAACTGGGAATACTAGGAAAGGAAACACTAATGGTGATTGAAGTTAAGTGCCAGTCTCTAAAGTATGTAATCTGTGTCAGTTTAAGCCGCTAAATGTAGTCATTTCACCTTGATGGGGGCTAGTTGCAGTACTGTGATCTACTTGGAATCATATTGTCTATGTCTATAACTGCCTCATGAGGGAGTAAAGAAGATGAAGCTATTCTTGATGGTGTCCTGTGGCACTGGTCAAGAGGCAGTGTGCACACTGAAATGCAGGCAGTTCCACATGAAGGAAAGAAATGCTGAGGGGATAGATGAGCGTTGGAACCAACTGACAGAAAAGCTGTGCAATTTCATCTGTGGAGGAGCTGCTGCAGCTGACTGCTTTAAGACATGTCGTGTACTGAGCTACCTCCAGAGGTGACTGCCAGCCCAGGTGCCCCTTTGGTTGTGTGCTATTAAACCTACTGATGAGCCTAGCCTCTCTTTTCCAAGTGCACCAGCTGCCATAGCTTGTAGATCTGCCTAGCCTTCTTGGGTATGTCTTCAGATACCTGTTGTTATGTCCTTAGCTCATACTGAAAAGAAATCAGAGAAACTTGTGCTTTTCTTGAAATTTTTGTGAATGTTGCATTTGTGCTAGTGAGAAGTTAGCTTGATCAAATTGCAGAGAAATTTCAAAGTAATCAGCATGATAAACTTTGTCCTTAAAAGCAAACTTTTTCACTTTTTTATTTCTATTGTTTTTGAAAGTACAAAACAGACTTAATTTCCAAGCCTGGGAGGCAAATTCTTTGTTTCATCTTTGACCAAGTTGAATGGAGTGACAGCTGAGTACCCTGATTTGCAATTATTTTTTTCTGAGGCTCATAGAACATGCCATGGCTTGTCTTTGTATACAATTTATTCTAAACATAACTTAAAGTGGTGTTACAGAATTATTTGTGTGTGTGCACAAGTTTGTAAGTAGTATTACTTAACTAGAACTACTCCACACAGTTAGCACTATATCTTTCCTATGCAGGATTTCTAGTGCTACTTTCAACAGATACACTAAGGTAAGTTCAGGGTGTGTTTTTTGTAATTGGTAGCTTTTAGGGATAGACCTTTCTGTCCTGCCAACAATGACATGCAAAGTTTTAGAAGATACAAGTATATATGAATCACAGCATCCTGCACAGTTGCCGTTGTGTTCCTTCTACTACCTACAGACCAATGTAAAATAAGAGCTCATATCAGGCTCTAATAGTTGGACATGGAAGAATACAAGAGAAGCTGCAAGAAAAAAAAATCTTTGCAGACTTTTTTCTGTGTAAACAATACACACCTTTCTCCTTTTGCTTTTCTGGGACAGGATTCTTCTCACTACTTTCCCCTCTGTCCATAAGGACTGGGATGCTGCTCTGGTTAAGTATCTTGTTCCTGTAGAATTTTCCATTTATTATATTCCCAAACTTTTGCTTCTTGACAGGTTTTCTGAGTAATTGTCCTACATTCTTCCCCATTAACTGTTTCCCAAGGAACTTGGGGAGTGGCTTGGACCTCTGCAGTTTTCCCACCCTTTTATTAGTCTACCCAGTCTAATTAGATTACATAGTTGCTATGGTTGGAAAAAGCCTTTAAGATCAAGTTCAGTCATAATTTACCTCTTTTTATCAAAGCCATTATCAACTATATACTTAAATTATCTTGTCCCCATGATTCACACAGTAGAAACAGAGCAGATAGATGCATGGAATATCATTTGCAAACAAACATCAGATGTGGGGACACTGCCTGTATCAAAATGAAGAATTAATGGCACAGAAATATTGATATCCACTGTCTATTTTGTGTGCAGTTGTTGTTTGCTGAGCATTAAACAGGTCCTTTGTAATCTGTGTGTCAGGGAGGTTTTGAATCCTTCTGTAGCCATCATATTAAACAAACCATATTAAACAATATGCCTCAGGGTATAGAAGTAGAAGGAGTACCAATATGAATCGTAGAAATCTTGATTCCAGTCTTCATGGGAGTATTTGGCTGGTTCTTACGTAAGTTTTATTACTTTCACAATGAAGTCATTACAGACTCTTCCTTCCCCATGCTCTCTCCCTGCCCAGGGCCGTCCTACACATGCTCTTGACACCATTGATAATAGTGACATCCAAGCCATTTTCTAAAATGAAGTTAGTAAGTTTACACTAACTATATGCCTAGCAGTTACCAATTGCACAAGTAGTAAAGCAAGGTCTTAAGAAACTGCAGTCTCTAGGTTTATATGTTTAATACATGAATGTGTAAACAGTTCACAGATTTGCAGATATTAGGGGTTGGAAGGGACCTAGAAGATCATCTAGTAAAATACCCTAGCCAGAGCAGGATCACCTAGACCAAGTCGCCCAGGAACAGATCCAGGTGGGTGGTAAGTGTCTCCAGAGATGGAGACTCCACAACCTCCCTGGGCAGCCTGTTCCAGAGCTCTGTCACCCTTACTGAGAA
>JANHGL010016583.1:50707-64850 GCA_024611195.1 Ceyx melanurus
GTGCAATAGATCAGGAAGTTTCTTTTTAATGTCATTAATCTTAGCCCCAGGGAGGCAGCAGACCTCTCTGTGTATTGGATCTGGCCTACAAATTGGGCCCTCAGTTTCCTTCAACAGAGAGTCTTCTACTATGAGAACCCTCCTTTTCTTCCTCATTGAGGAAGTTCTAAGTTGTATGGGTGAGGGACAGGCTATGGGCAAGTTGCCAGAAAGGTCTTCATTTGAGGGGACATCAAATTCCAGGGGTCCACACTCCTTGAGTGAGGGCATATTTCCCAAAATAGATCCTAAAATTAGAAATTATTTTTTTTCTGTAAACAGTTATCCTCTTTGACTGTGAAAGCCTGATGTTCAGATTCTGTGAAAGGGTAAAATAACACTGAAAATTACCAGGAATCTATACAGAAGTTGTTAAGGAAGGTTGGTGCTGGAGGGTCACAGGACACAGCCTTAACACAAATTACAGGAAAAAAGTTTTCTCTTTCAAATCTATACATACACTTAAACTAACATGTAAACCCACCTATAGTTAACCAAATTCTAATTAAGCACTTAAAAAATTCAAACGCTGTGACTTGTTTATAAATATTAAGAATTCTCTGAAAGTTCATGTGAAAATAATAAAGCTGAACAAAGACATACCATTTGCTGGAAGATACCCATCATGTAAAAGTACAAAGTAAGATGACATTTCTAATTAGTTGGAGACACAACTATGTAGGTCCAGGCAAAATCTTAATCTCTAAAGACAATCATTATCCTTGATATATTTGTTAATTTTCTTAAGCTGTCATGCCATAAATGCTTAACTTGTGAATAATCAGCTACATGAGCTTAAGGTCATAGGAACACATATTTGAAGGTGTGTTTTTTTGTTCATGAGAATTGTTGCAGAAGTAATTTGGCAATTTGTACCTAAAAGTAGTGTTTACTTCTGCTTTTCTTTTTGTAGTCTGTTAACTCTTGCTTCATTTGCTTCTTGAAGTCATGTTCTTACATTGGATTTTTTGTAAAATTAATTAACCTTTTTGTAAAATTAATTAACCAAACTACAATTGGAGGGGTGACCAGGAAAAGTTTAAGGCAAAAAAAACCCCCATACCAACCAAACAAAAAAACCCAACAAAACTCTTTCCTGATCTAACAGTGGAGTCAGGAGTCTGGGTTTTCTGTATATTCACCAACTCTTTTGAAGATTTCTCTGCATCTTCCCTAACATTGTTTCATATGCAGTAGTACAGCTTATTTTTCATGAGACAGATAAATTGCATGTGTACAATTGTACATTTTTTTTTTAAGATGGGGAGACAATTATACTGGTACCAAGAAAATTCAGTCTACATGTACATACATAATGCATTAGGAATGGAGTATTCAGATCTTTGGGACTGGTTTTGAAAGCCACAGCAGTAATTATATATATAAATAGTTTATTTCCCAGATAGTTAGCCAAAGCTCATCCAGAGAGCTTCTTTACCTGGGTGTATAGAGAGTAAACTAGAGAAATTTTGTCGGGATTCCAGAATACGCAGAAAAAGAACTTCTTCGTGATGGAAGAGGACAAGTTTAGGAAATAAAAGTCTATAAATGCTGATATGATTTTTTTGTTTTTCTAGTAAAGTATGTCACAAACAGGACGGGTTCTTCTGCAGGAAACAGCTCTTCCTTAGAAGGGGCAGGGAACAGAGTGCATTAGGCCAAGGCAGTGTCAGAGCAAACAAAACAAATACAGAAGCTACTGATTTCCTTCCTCTGTCATGTCACAATATGATTTATTGCAGAGATGCAGAGAAGCAAGTGCTCCAGTTTCCAATACAGTTGTCACCTCTGCTTCAGATGTAGAGTAATGTATGCTCTTATTCTAACAGTTACCTAGATCAAAAGGTACCAGCTATGGAAAAACAAATTCAGACAGCTGCATATATTTACTATTAAAATCTATTCCTGTTATGGACAAAACTGTTCAAGAAAATAATGACATGAGGCTTTGGACTGCTTTAACTGAGGGAAGTTATATTTTTGTACCTCCAGTTAGCTAATGCTCACAAAGCAAGAAACACTATGATGTGCATAACCAAAACTTACCCCTACTATGTTACAATCACTGCCAAAATATGCAGAAAAAGCTCTCCTGTGCAAATTGTCATCTCACACTAAGAGGAAGCTATCAGAAGACAATCAGTGGTGTCACATCTGCCTGGCTGAAGCCAGCAGCCAGTGAGGGAAAGGGTGTGTCTGAGAAGACCGGAAAGAAAAGAGAATCTGTAGCCAAATTTTTCTGAAGTGAAACGTTTTGGAGTGAGGCTTCCTGAAGCACAACTTTCCACAAGACTTTTAAGAGTATTAACTACTACAAGGTATGCAAACCCTGGGAGGCTTGTGTGGAAAAGGCCTTTTTTGGTGTGTCTCGGCTACAGCCTGTAATAGTGAGCTGATAGGAGACAGTCTCAACAAGCAGTCACTTGCTGAGATGTTTGCAGCTCCAGTGTGCTTGGACAGAAGAGGCAGTGCCAAATGGCAAGGATCTGCTATTGATTTACTACTTGGCACCTGTCCAGAAGATATTGCATCCTCTTAACAAGATCTTCCTGACAGGCAAAGAAACAAAGACTTGCCATCACACTAACTGATCAAGGTGAAGCTGCTATAATAAAAAAGGAGGCCACTTTAATTAATGGATTAATGTGAGTCTCTAAATTGGAATCTTGATGGAAGAAATTAGAATAACCTCTGGGTGAACTTAGTTGGAGCTATCTGCTTATGTTAAGAAACTTAAAGTGTGGGTTGTGAAAACAGATGAAAGAGTATTTTGGGTGGTAGCACTGTGGAAATGAAAAGGATAAAAGGGATGTGTTGTCCCTTTTACTGAATGACTGAAGAAGGGCTTTTTCTTGCTTCTTAGCTCCCACTTAATTTTGATCATTAAATTCCAGATGTTCCTCACTGAAAATCTCCAACAGATGCCCATCTTCAAACAAAAAACTGCGAGTAGACTATTGAGAAAAATCTGAGGCTGTTTCTCAGCATGACTAAGGCTCATGGTTTAATCAGCCAGCAAAAATGTTTTCAGATAGCTCTGCCATAGCTCTCTTGCCATTTCACATTGTAATTAAAAATACAACAAAACCTCAGACACTGTTGCTTCTTAAATAAAGTACAGCATCAATGCATTGGAAACTAGGAGATAATTAACTTGGTTGGGAATTAGGAGTCTGGTTTTCTTTGCTAGATAGATTTTTTTTTTTTTTTTTTTTTTTAATAGATGCTTCTGTCATATATGTCATATATGTCATATGCTTCCTGTGGACTCTAAAGACCAGGTCTTCATTGCTTTGATCTTTCAGTACCAGACTGAAAGGTACAGATGGAGACAGAGGATGGCAACTGCATTGGAATATCTGGTGCCAGCTGCTAATTGCAGTATCAGCTTGTTCCAAAAATGCTGTATCAGACCCTACAACAGTGAGGTCCTAACCCAGTGCCCAAATGCTGTGAGAGAGCTCAGGCCACATGCCTTTCCTGGCGCTGTATATCAGAAGCATCCATTTCTACCTCTGTTTTCTGTGTCCTGATTACCTTGCCTGTTCTAGAGTTCTTCCTCCCAGATCAGTTTTTCTCCAGATGTCAACTGTCTAAAGCTCACAGTCAATGTTGTTTCAGCCTTAAATATCCATTAGATGTTTTTCTCTCTCCTGTTCTTAGTCATTGTGGTTTCCCACACCCATTAAGAAAAAAGGCAGTCAGCAACATGACACATTATTAACCCTTCCTCTTCCAGTGGATGGGTTAGTTTAAACCCTAAGTATAGTTATAATCTACAGTACAGTGACAAAAATAGAGTTTTCAGACTTTCTCCTCCTTGTTTTGAAAGACTGCCACTAGTTTACTGTTTCTTTCCTCTCTCTGTGTAAGGGAAATAAATTTCCACTAGCATTTATATTTGTATCAGTAATGCCAGCAATGAATTCTGAAGCTTTTTTTTTTTTTTTTTGTGAGCTGTGCTGCACAGTTTACACAGCAGAGCAACAAAATTGGAATTAAAATGGTTCCAAGCTGCATTACTATGAAGGAAAAACCTAAGGTCCCAAATAGCATTTCAAAACTATTTTTATGATTTATATGTTTAACAGGAATAATGTTATTCTTATGTCAGTTGGTTTTGTTTTTTCTTTAATGTTATTTTTTTTTCATGTAACATTTTATATTTCAGCAGAGGGCACTGTGACCTTACTTAGAATTCTATTTTTTAATTAGGTCACTTTAGCATGGAAAAAAATCCCAAAACAAACATTTTTCCTCACTGTCAGTCCTTAAACCACAGGTTTACATATGCAGGATTCATTTGTTCTCCATTTTAATCACTGCCTCATCATTGTGGCTAAAAAAATGGAAATCAGGTGAGAAAATATCACTTCATGGAATTAATATTAAAAAAGAAAAAAAGGAAAAAAAAAAAAGATAAATTCTCCTTACTTTTCTCTAGGGAAAAATTGGCTAAATAAAGGCTTGGATATTTTTCCTCTAGGTTAACATAGTTTCCCACAGTACATCTGATATAAACATTTTAACAAAGACTTTACAGCAGTTGCTGTATCAGAGGATAACAGAAAACCCTCCTCCTTCCCTGTAAACATCTCCTTCCCTGATAATGTACAAGTCAGTGAAGTACAACCTGCAGTTCTGTTCATTTGGGTAACTCTGTTAATTGCTCCTCACAAAGGATAAAAGCACCAAACTCACCTTCACCACAATTAACCTGAGTCCAGCACAAACCGTAAGACTGTCATCCCTACTCTCCTCCAGGAGCCAAGCCCATGCCACAAGCTTCAGACAACCCCTGGCTTCCTTTTGGGCTCAGCTCTTGTATATCAGCACCAGCACATTGACTTTTGAGGATTGTTTTGCATCTCTACAACTAACCAACTAGGTAGGCACTAAGAATTTCATAAGATTATGAAGATGTGAGGAAAGGTGAGGAGAAGGCTGAGGGAGCTGGGTCTCTTTAGCTTGGAGGAGACTGAGGAGTGACCTCATTAATGTTTACAAATATATAAAGGATAAGCGTCAGGAGAATGGAGCCAGGCTCTTCTCAGTGTCATCCAGTGACAGGACAAGGGGCAATGTGTGCAAACTGGAACACAGGAGGTTCCATGTAAGCATAAGGAGGAACTTTTCACAGTGAGGGTGACAGTGCCTGGAACAGGCTGCCCAGGGATGTTGTGGAGTCTCCTTCTCTGGAGACATTCAAAACTCACCTGGACACATTTTTGTGTGACCTAATATAGGCGATCCTACTCTGGCAGGGGGGTTGTGCTGAAGGATCTTTCAAGGTCCCTTCCAACAATTAACATTCTGTGAAAAAAGAAGGAAGAAGAGGGTCTTTGCCACTTGTCTCCCCACCAGCCTGGGATGTCTGGCATTACCCCAGCTTGCTCTGCTGTGGAGCATTTTATGATGAGTATCTCACAAATACAACAGGAGACACACAAGCAGCAGAGGCAGTGCACCCTGTGGTGCATCGAGGCCATTAGCATCACCCACTACAAGCCAGTTGTGTGCCTTTGCTCTAATGAAAGGCATAGCAACGACCATGTCTCAGGTGCTGTGGGCTGGCTGCAAGTTTGTCCCCACTGCCAAATGGTGTGATCTGAGCAACTCAGTGTGAACAGGAAGTAAAAATGTTGCTGCCAGTTGCACTGATTCAATCTATTGAGCTGCTACACAAAAAATGCAAGTAAAATTGTAGTAGTAGAAAGAGATCTTTCATGTGAGGCAGTTTAGTAACTAATAATATTCCATAAAATATAAAATCAGTCATTCTTTCAGATATGTATGTGTATATTTGTAACTATTAACAATGAAAAGATGAGGTCAGGATAAAAAAAAGAGACTAGGCTAGTAACCATATATTTAAATTTTCAGTATTGAGTGGATTAAACCAAAACTTTGAGTCGATATTTTATCCAAAGGTGATATTTGTATTCCTCACAGATCATACATAACTTGGCAGGAGGTACAACAGTTTCTTCAAGATGCCCAGCTAGGAAAGCTTATTTAAGATTCCTCCATTTGGTTCTGATAGCAGCTTACACCTGAGGAAAAATTATTTTCTATGAATGAACCTCTTCTTTCCCTCCCTCTCTAGGATTAAAAAAGCTGGTTTTTCAGGGCAGAAATATAAGCATCAGACACTCATTTTTTTTAGACTGAAGAATTATAATCCTGGGTACTAAGGGGTGCTATGATACTAGACACATATTTTTTTTTCTGTGACCTGTGACTCACTATGTATCATAGACCAAATGGTGTTAGTTGTGATCCATTTATACAATGCTTTTACCAAAACTCATCTGGGAACATGAGTGTCCTTGTGGTTTACAGGCATCTAATGCCAATCCTTTCAACAGGTAGCACACAAAGGACTTTCCTGTGGACCATATGGTAGAGTCTTTCCATGCTGGAGTCGGTTGTCACAAGAGTTATTTCTAACTCCATGGTCATGCAATATATCTGTCAAGCACAATAATTATACATTATTTGTAGTCAAAAGTCTTTGAAAAATTTGCTCATCACCTTGTTGACAGGCTGTCTTACTAATAGCTGTCTGAAGGATCTTAATAATGAGAGAACTATTTCTTTACAGCATATTAAGTAACAGTTCTACCTGCACTTAAAAGCCATATGCCACACAACAATAACCTCTATCTAATTAGTATTTCAATTCCAACCACAGGAAAAGTTGCAGCAGTTCAGTTTTTCTGACATTTTATGTATCTTTGATTTTAACATGACATTTTAGCAAGTCTTTTGTCTTTTAAATGACAGCTGGAGCTAACAGGCATGGTCTGTGACAATATGAGCACAATGTCTTGTTTTTACTTCTGTTTTTCGTTTGACATGTTACCACCCTTTCTGCTTTCAGAAGATAGACAGGTTTCACTGTATGGCTCCATTTGGCTGGTACAGCCTACAACCACCACCACCACCACCCAGTAATAACCTCTGTGGCCAATCTGTCCAGGATGGTGTTGCAAATGAGTGATTGACATAACTTAAAGAATTACTGACAAAGGTAATGGCAAAAGTGATTTTTTTAGTGTTAATTTGTGAAAGTGCAAGTCAACAAAATTTCATGGCAAGGTTCACTCTATTACTATATGGATGAAACATAACAAAGCAAAAACAAGTTTCAATCAGATTATAATGATTTACATAATGACTGGAGACACAAAAGGACAAGGTAGATGATCCTTTTGAGTTATGATGTTCAGACTGGAACCCCTTGTTTTCTAAACAGGTGGAGTTTAGGTGCAGTTAGGTCTCAGACTTGGTCAAAAGTTTATGCTTAAAGGAAGAGATACAAAGGGTAAGGTAAAGCTCCCATTGAGTCATGAGGTTCAGAATGGAACCCCCTGCTTTCTAAGCTCCTTCTCAGAGGAGCCTAGTGCGACTGGGTCCAGCCCTGTCTTGGTCAGTGGTTTATGTCTAATGGAATTAGACACATGGATTTCATTAGCATTAATTCAGCATGTTATCAGTTGCTTAATGAGGATCTGATGCAAGTAAGGGGTATCTCCAACTTGGGTAAGGAAGGGTCTCTCGGTCTCAGGTGAGGAATATAAAAACTTGATATGTGTCCCAGCTCAGGGGGACAGTCACTCCCTGGATTGATACTGGTATGAAGTCCCACCTCAAACTGGGGTGTTCCAATAATGTGTTGTTGGTAAAAGGTCTTGCTGCCTTAAAAAGCAATATTGAGAGGCATCCCAACTCAAGGGAAGATCACCACCATGCAGCCATACCACCCAGAATGGAGAGTTCAAAGACACACTTTAGGTTGTCATATTTATGGGATAAAGTGGTTGCTCATAGTCAGATTGTCTACAATGGGAAGCTGTGAGTCATACTCCTTGTACTTAAAATTTTCTTTGCTCGTCAATGATTCTTCAAGAAATCACTGCTTTTACACTATCAATGTTTCAAACTTATGTGCATCAGTGTTCACCAAGTCACTCTGATTCTTTGAGGGTTTCCTAGACATCTACTTGTCCTGGATATGGCTCATGTCTTTACCTCCTTCAGAGTCTGTACCAAACTACTGATAGTTTTGTTAAGAAGTTCAATGTATATGTGAGAGGTGGCAAAAAAAAACCAACAAAAAACAAACCCCATACTCATCGAAGAATTGCTTCTTAATTCTAAATGATGCAACTCCTTTCATGTTCAGAATTTCTCTACTGTGGCTTGCTGTGAGTAGTGCTGGTTTAAGAAAGCATCTCTGTACACTGAACTATTTGTACACTATCTGTCTGCCCCTTAGTATTTTAATTGCTGAAGGTTTTTTTCCTAGTGAAATATACTGAGAAATCCTACCTAGTACACTGCATTTTACTTACCACCCACTGGCCTGTATAAAAATGTAAGGAATGGAAATTGAGGTTAGATATTTAGATTTTCAAAAGTTATAATTGGTTTACTATTTTAGTAAGAAAAGGAAAAGAGACACACTGTGCACCTGTACAGGCTTGAAAAGGAACAGGTAATGACCAGAGTGGTGAAAACAATGCAAGATATGACTGGCATGAATCCTTCCCTTCATGTGAAGATGGAATATATGTAGCCAAGTTGTCTTTTATGTTCATGGCTCTAACAACAACAACAACAACGTCATTTGAATTCCAATAATTTGTAGCAAATTAATTGCAACATAAATTAGTGTAAATAGCATTTTGGTCAAATCATTATCTTGCATTTCTTGTGGGCTAAATAGCAAATTGCACCCATGGAAGCACATCTGTGCTCTGTCAGGCTTCAGCAAACTTCAGAACAGAGTTTGGTATAATGGCATGGAGGTGTGTCTGGAGGTGTGTCTGAAAGCAAGAAGTGGTCTGAGAGAGGGACAACAGTGAAAATGATCAGCTGTGGTGCAGAGCAGGTGTTGGATATATGGAAAACACATGCACAAGGATAGGTGGCCCCATCTGCTGCAGAAATGGTCAGGGGACTGCAATGCTGGGGAAATACAGCATTGCTCGAAGTGGCCATGGATTACCAGGGCTAGAGGTGGACCTGACCTAGGACCTCCTCCTAGCTACTCCTAGGGCCAGGGTAGGATGTCCAGGGGCCACCAGGGCAGAAGTGCCTCATGTCCAAGCAGATTAATTGAGGACATCCCCTCATCTGCACACTTGGGCATGCTTCTGCTTTGGCCGTTAGCAGACAAAGAAGTGATGAGCTCCCATGGGGCAGAAGAGCAGCAAGGAGACCATGGTGTGGATGTCAGGAAAGAGAAAGATGATCCACTTAATCATTTGTTCCCCATCAACTCCTTTACTCTGCCCTATCTCTTCAGATCCTTACTCCTCCTAAAGAGGCAGTATCTCTCCCAGTGTCCATATAAATTACAGTAATTATGCTGATTACTTTGAATATACCAATCCATCTGATTTGATTCTTTCCTTGCAAATGGTTTAAATGACTCTTTGAGGGCTTAATGTTCTTCTTAATGTTCTTCTCCTGATCACAGCTACATTCTGAATAAAAGTGATACAATGGTGTTATTAGAGTATGAGGGGTTTTGTGATCACTTTTGCCTAGTTTAGCTCTGATAACTATGAAAATTATTCCCCCTCACACTTAACTTTGTCTGCAATAATTCATAGTTTGTGTACTAATCTACCGATTCTTGCTAATTTCTTTCTGCTCTCCCCCTTCTTCATCTCCCAGTCTTTAATACAGTTCTGCAGATTTTTGGTTAGCCCACTCGGCATCATTTTTCATCTGCTTGCTGTGTACAAACGCCGAGTCAAGGTATTAAAAACTCTCTGGATGACAAAACATACATTACGTTGTGTGACATAAAGGGAGACAGATAAAAATCGTGTACCTGTTTCCTAAGTGCTGAGATGTTAGCAAATGTTTACAAGTCCTGGATATTATGATTTAATGTGATAAATACCCAAGCAGAGGTTTGACTGCAAATTACAAGGCAACTAAGGCTTTACGAAAATCTCTTTAATATGGACACTGGTTAAAGAGGAGTCTTGCCTTATGCGGAGGCTTGGAAAATTTGACCTGAAAAGAGTGGCATGGTAAGGAGAGTAAAATATTGAGTCAGCCCAACAGCAGCTGCTTACAAAAGTATGTCCTTCAAACCCACTAGAGTACAATCTAAGCACATGTTTAAACCAGCAGGCAACACTGAATTATAAACACTTTACAACACAGTTTAGAGCCAAGAGCAGCAGACTGTGTTTACCTCAAGACCTAGTTTTGTTGCCCTGTAATGATGATGGCTATTCACATAGCATCCTAGAACATCTCAAGTTGGAAGGAAGTCATGAAGATTATTGAGTACAATGCCCTGCTCCTTGCAGAACTACCTAAAACTAGACCATATGACTATAAGCACAGCCCAGATACTCCTTGAACTTTGACAGGCTTGGTGCCATGACCACTTTCTTGGGGAGCCTGTTACAGTAATCTTGTGTAGTACTTCCAGAGTCTGATGAAGTTGTGGTATTTTGAAAAAGCTTTTCCATGGCATCGATTTTACTATTTGGTGTTGCTTTGTAACATCTCTATTCTCATCTAGGCATTCTTTCTTCTCAACTTTCGTTTTTATATTGCAGATACAGTTTTTATGGATGCTTTTACCAGGAGAGAACTGTTAAATGTGTAGTTATTACAATACTAGTATTTTTAAACATGCTATTTTTTTGCAGGCAAGAGGCACCGTTCAGGTACCGACCACAGGACAGAGTAAAAGTATATACCTTAAAAGATACAAATACTTGCAGGATCTCCATTGTTGCTTTGGCTCTCAGTGCTCACATGCAGCATGTACTACAGTTTCTCTTTTGGGCCCTCATTTGCTCAAGAGAAGTATCATCAGCTTTGTGAAATTATCTTTCTGGCATGGGAGCTAATTACATGAAAGTCACAGTATCCAAACTCTGATTTCATCCACTCATCAATGCAGAAGACTTTTTCTCTATTTAGCTCAATCTTCTCACATATCAAAAGGATGATGAAAATTAGTTCCCTGAAAAACAGATTTTCTGTCACATATTATCAGATATCTCTACATCAAGTAAAATAAAACTCAAATGGAGATTTTGAGGAAAAAAAATGTTTTGAAGCAAGATGTATTTTTAAATCAAATAGCTTCAAGCTATTCAAATTAATTATGTTTTCACTATTAATCTTTCTCTGTTTATGTTGGACTTCATCAGTAATTTAATTTTTCTTATCACTATTTAGTTCTGGGGAAATTATGAAACAAAATATTTTTTCCTTTTTTCCTTCTGTTTTGATTCTTTGTAATATGATCTTTAATTTGTTGATTTCCTTTTTCCCTTGTTTTTCAGAAGTGACCTAGACACAAAATGACTTGTATAGAAGAGCGCATTCTCTGCCTAAATGCTGACCTACAGACAAAAGGTCTGGATTTCAGATTGTGCAGGTATTTGCAGTAGGTGAGCATTTCGAAGGAGCGGTATAAGTAGCCCATGTATGCTAGCATTCTGCTAATTGGATAATCTAATAATCTGCAGAACTGATGGAAGCCACTGCTTTGATATTTAAATAAGAAAAGGGCAATGATGCTAGAAATGTTTATAGGCTGAGTACCTTTTGCTCCTCAATGATTCCATGGATGCTGGAGGGAGACAGGCCTGTGGGTTTTAGTGGTAGCAACCTGATAATCATCCCCTTATCCTTTGACACTGGTGCTGCTTTGCGCCTCAGCACCTTGGCTACACCTACCTGCAACCTGACAGATACTTTCTGCTCACAGATCTCCATCCTTTCCCCCAGACTGCAGGGACAGTGTTTCCCAGAGCCTTCAGTGCAGTATTTTTCCTATATTGTTCCCACACTGCTGTTATGCTTTTCTGAGGACACACTATTATTTTTTGTCTTGACCCAACTCCTCCTTTTTTGCCTATCTTATTCTCTGTAACTTTGACCATTAGAGTTGATATATGTCACCAGCTACAGACCCTGCCATATGTCTGCATATTCCTGCAGGGAATCTTTCTGAACACATTTTGTAAAACAACTTTTTTTTTACCACTGCTATCAATTGTTGTGAAGAGCATTTTTGTGAGAGGCCTTATTTAAACTTCTTTGTGAGAATTTGTATAAATTTTGTATTTGTATGTCATGCTTAACAGCCCTGATCCTGGAAAAGAAATACAGGTTTTGGAAGCAAAATAAGCCACAGCCATAAGAAATCTGTCACATTCAAACATGTTATCTAATTAAATGACATGCTGGGCTGCTGTCACCAATGGATAGATTTAACAGGTTACCCTTGTAGTAATGCCTCTGTTTTGTGATCTGTCAGGGATCAAAGATACAGCTGTGTTAACACTCCTTCGTATTCCTGTCTACCTCTTAGAGTGCTTCAGTGATGAAGAAGAAAAGATATTATACAATAATAATGAAATATTGTAATGGTCTGCCTGAAAAATTTCCTTTATGCATTCTACTAAAGATACCAATATATTCTTCTCTAATCATTGCTCCAGTCTGAAGCCTGTTTTGGCATAATACATTTTTTCCTGCAAGTTGGCATATCACACATTTATAAATCAGACTTAAAAAAACCACAAACTAATGAACTTTTAGATATTCTGTAATGGTGCATGCCAGACTCTTGTAAAAAAAAGTATTTGATGTCAAATGCTTAAATACTGATGAAGACATGGTTCTTTCATTACTCTTTCAGTTGTGAGGATCTGTGCAAAATTGAAATGTTTTGATTGACAAAGGTTATACTCACAGGGGCCCACTGAGAAAAAATGCACATGTAGTTGTGATGCATCACTCACCATATTTGCCTACTCTTAAAAAAAGTTTCACAGTTTTCACAGTAGAAGCTCATTTACATTAGGGCATTTTTGCTCACTCCAGGGTTCTTTCAACATGTTAGTAAGATGTTTAGGGTAAGTGAGACCTCCAGTCCTTGTACATGCAACTAAGTCCCACCAAAATCTTTTTGGCTTTAAGAAGGGTAAGGAAATATTTTAGTGCTTTCTACAACCGTTAAAAGGCCCAGCTGGAGAAGTTCCATTAGATATTAGGAAAAAATCTTTCCTTAAGGGTGGTGTGGGGTCGAGTTGCTGGGGTAGTTCACGGTATGTCCAACCTTGAAGCTATTGCACATGTGACAAGCCTTGAGCAAGCTGCTCGAGACAGCCCCAAGTGAAGAGAGAGTTGGACTAATGATCTGCTGGGGCTCCTCTAGCCTCCCAGTTGTAATAACATCAGCCCTCCATTTCCTCTTCTCTTTACTAAGTTGAACCAACTCTCCATCCTCAGCCTCTCCTTCTGTGCCAAGTGTTCCTGCTCTGTAACATCCCCAGTGACCTTCACTGCTCCTTTGTGAACTTCTCTCTGGTGCTAGGTAGCCCCAGGCTCCGTTTCCTCAGCCTGATGTTTGCACTCCTGTTAGTGTTGCCCAGTGTGTGCTTGGTCTGTCTTGGAGCAATTTTCCATTTGCTCCATTTGGTCCAGCTCCTGCAGTGCTTCTCCTATCTGTGTCAGTAGCTTCCTGTGTTCACTCCAAGCCCTCATACAGTCTATATGTCATCCCTGCAGAACTAGACCTGATTCCTGCACCTGCCCACTGTGACTACTGCGTCTGTCCTCTGAAGGAGATGCGGGACCCCATGGCACAGTCTGCACCTCTGCATACTGCACCACTTCCCTCCCATCACTTTGCTCTCACCCTTTAATGATGGTTTGCTTTCTGTATGGCTCCAGGGCTTGTACTGGTTGCCCAGTCTGTACATTCATAGAATAGAATAATAGAATGTTTAGGGCTGGAAGGGGCCTCAAAAGGTCATCTAGTCCAGCCCCTCTGCAGTGAGCAGGGACACCCTTATCTAGACCAGGCTGCTCAGAACCTTGTCCTACCTCAGCTCCAATATCTCAAGGGGTTGGGTCTCAACCACCTCCCTGGGGAGCCTACTCCATTGTTCTACCACTCTCAAGGTAAAGTACTTCTTCCTGTTATCCAGTCTAAAACTACTTTTCTCTAATTTAAACCCATTAACCCTTGTCCTTTCACAAGAGGCCCTTGTAAACAGCCCCTCTCCAGCCTTCCTGTAGGCCCCCTTCAGGTACTGGAAGGTGG
>JANHGL010016585.1:18224-29406 GCA_024611195.1 Ceyx melanurus
GCCCAGCATAGCCTAAATGTTTTCCCAGTAATAAATAATGTATTTCTCCCCTAGCCAGGCTCCAGTTCTCAGGCTTTTATCTCCCCTGTTGCCATGTGTTGTTGCAGGGATCCCTGCTACCCCCCCTGACATTCCCAGTCCCCAGGCAATCCCCCCCCTGCTTGCTCTGGTGCTGCCTCACCTTGCAGAGGTGCTGCAATTCAGGTTATTTCAGTAAATTTGATTGAAAAAACCCAACAAATCAAGCTGAATTTGGCCTCAGCTCCATTAGGGTCAGAGAGCTGGGCTCATAACTAACCTGTCAATTAGTTTGCCCTGCAAGATGGCAGGTAAAAGGTCGATGCCATCAATCTGTCTGTCACCAGGAGGCTGCAGCCCTGCCAGGGAGAGGCTGGTGGTGAAGAGATCCATCACACTGCCCAGCTGATGGCTGACCTGCAAAACCAAAGAACATTTGCAAAGAAAAGGTTTTCAAGATGAAAAAGCAAAAAAAGAACAGGCTGGTTTCCCCCCCCAAGAGCTGCCTGAACCTCTTTCTCTGTGAAGCATCTCTCGCTGATTTAAGGTGTTGCAGGCAACAGCAAAACTCTGATTAAAAAAATAAAATCTGTATTTCTCCACTCTCAGGGAGCATTTGCATTTTGATTCATTTTCTCATTTTCCTCTCTTTCTTCTCTGTTCCACATATCCCCTTTACAGGAGCTTGTTTTTGCAGAGTTCAACTTAATTTAGCAAATTTCTAGTCATCTGTGGACTGAAAAAAAAATCAACGTTTACACCAGGAAAAAAAGAAAGTCCTTGATTTGTTCCTTCTCCAGGTCATCTCTGGAGCCCAGAATACCCTGAGAGAGATCCCAGAAAGCCCAGGGATAGAGGGATAATAACAAAAAGAGCCTGATGATTTCATCTGCAAACCATTTCCAACAATTCAAGAACTGTAAAGTTGTGGTATTTTTAGTAGAAATTTTAATAAGGGAGAAAAGCAGCTGGGTTTGGCTCCAGTGGAGATGTGCAAGTTTTTCTTTTCACCCCCTCTCCTCTTGCTTGTTTTGGTTTTTTTTTTGCCTTAATTGGAAGCCCCACTTATCTCTCTCTGGTCTGAATGAGTTATATTTTAAACCTCTAAAAAATAATCTATCTGTTCTGAATGCTTCTTTCTGAACCTTTGCTCTCACCCTGCCTGTGGGACACTCTGCTTATCTGCTGGAGGAGGTTTCAGCAGCCAGCAACAGGCTAAACAGCAGCAGATCAGCTCAAAGCAAGAGCAAGGCTGTTTGGAACTGGGATGCACTGGATCGAGATGCAGCATCAAAAAGGGGTTGTGGCCAAACCCCTGGTTGGGAAACCAGCAGCTGTCTGACCCCAGCCAACATCTGTGAGCACAGAAGCTCTTCCAGACTGAAATCCAAGCCTGAGAAGCAGCCTCACCAGTGGCAGAGTGAACATTCCAACCCTGAGCCCATCAAAGGCTTGGATTCTCTACCCACCAACAGCCTCCAACACTGGTTATTTAAATCCAACACCAAATGATAACATGAGGAATGATGATCTTTGGGAGATGCTGGCTCTAGGGAAACAAACTAAAGGGCAAATGCTGCTTTTGCTGGGACTCTGAGGCTTTTGTGAAGGGACTGGGCTGAAAGAAGGGACCACAAAGGAGGAATGCAGAGGGTTTCTTTGAAAAGAAACTGGAGAAAGCAACTTGCAGGGGGCTAAACACAAGTGTCTTGTTGCAGTATCACCTTCTTTGCTGACAGTCATTTCAAATTGGAGTGGCTTTCCTTCCTGCAAAGGTGTTGGCAGGGAGTCATACCATTACAGCTGGATGCAAGGAGCCTTCCACAGCCTGTAGGAAGAGCCTTCTGGTGGCTTTTTGGTACTTAAAGGGGCTGTGGAAGAAGGTTTGGGACCGAGTTTGGAGCAGGGGCTGTTGGGACAGGCCAAGGGGGGATGGTTTGGACTGAAAGAGGGAGATTGAGACTGGAGAGAAGGGGAGATTATTGGTGCTGAGGGTGGCAGAGCCTGTGCCAGGCTGCCCAGAGAGGTGGTGGCTGCCCCATGAGGTTGGAGAGGCTCTGAGCACCTTGCTCTGGGTGCAGAGATCCCTTCTCCCTGTTGGGAGTGAAACCAGGTGACCTGGAAAGGTCCCTCCCAAGGGACAAGCTGAGGAAAAGAAGCAAAGTCCCAGTTGTCTGGAGGGGTTGTCCTTTTATCAGCACTTACCCTCTGCTGAATTCTGAGCTCTCACACCTCCCCTTACAACTCTGATGCTGCACTGATCCCACCTCTCACAATTCCTGGTGCCAGACACCCAGTGCCCTGAACTATTTTAAGGGAATGGGGATGGGTTTGCTGTTGCTTGGGATTTTTTTTCAGGGAAGGGAAGAGGAAAAGCATCAGAACCTCGCAGTGGAAAGAACAGCAGCTGTTGACAGGAGCTGGGTACATGTGTTTAATCTATTATCAGCACTTTAGTGAGCCCCTATCACACACCAGAAGATGTTTTACATTTTATTTGCCAAACAGGCTCAGCTTCTGTAATTTCCTGGCTGATCTTCTCACAACTGCACGTTAAGCACCACGATTTTTCTCCTTTTGTACCTCACACTTGGGGGACTAAACTCTGGGGCATTTCTTGAATGGCAGGTTCACACACAAGCCTCACTGATTCTACCTTTAGACATGAACTCAATGCATTATGGCACAGCCCTCAGCAATTTTGACAGCAGGTTGGTACTGGGGAGGGATTGTTTGTAGGATTTTATATTTTTGATGGCTTTTTTTTTAACGTATGGTGGGTCCTCAAGGCATCACAGGTGCAGAAGTAAGTGCTGGTGACATTTGTGGATCTAAAAGTGCATAGTTTCCTTCGTTGGGATGTCCTGGGGGGTAGAAGGAACAGTCAGCTCCAAGGGACTCATTTACATTCCAGGCTGGAAATCTGTGCAGTTTGTCTTTTGAAGACTCTTAATGCTCCAGGAGTCAAAGTTTTGCTTTTACTCAGAGTAAAAGGGAGCAGAAAGTTGGCTCCAGATGGGCATTGCAAGCTCTGTCTCAACCCTAATTCTACACCCAGCTAGAAGGAGAGGGTGTGTTGGTCTGGAGGAGGTTGTGTGGACACAGGGATGGGGTTGGGAGGGAGCTCTGGAGATCAGGGAGTCCAGCCCCCCTGCCAGAGCAGTTTGTATCACCCATGGTTGATGTGGGTACCACTGGGGCACATTAGTGAGCAGACCAACCATCAGCAACATGCAGTGGTTGAAATTGGTTGGGATTTTTCTGCTGTTCTCCAGCCTTTCATCCAAACAGCTGGCTGCAAACCTTTAGAAGGTTTGTTTTAGGGGTGCTCTCATTAGTTTGGTGGCACATTTTAAGCCAAACCTCCTTTCCTGATTCCCTAGTTAATTAACAGTGTGGGAAATCATCCAGACAGAAAACTCACCCTGGTTTGAATCCACACTTTGCATTTTTGCTTCATTTTTAGATGAGATGATACCACCCAAGAAACCAGGGCCATGTTTTCCTGCTGCTGTTGGGAAACAGGGAGTGGGTGCATGGCCTGGGTCTGTTCAGGACAACTGTGTCTTTGGGGATTATCCAGAAGGAATGTGTGTGATTTTAGCCTCTAACCCCTGCCTTGGAATGGGGTAGAAGTTAGTTCAGTCAGAAAGTATGTACAGACAAATAAAAACTGTACCAGGGAGACACAGCCTAGGAAAGCAGAGCAGGGATGTGAATTCTTCTTTCCATATGGAATATTTACTCTGGAAAGATCCCACGCAGGCAGCACACAGGTTTTGCAGTCCCTTTAGACTCCCATGACATCCCTGTGCCCTTACTGGTCTGCATCCCCTGCCTTATGGCCTGGGATTTAACAGTTGTCATCTCTCACAAAGGCAAAGAGAGCTCTTCTGTTCTGCCTGGTTTGTTGTCTGGTTGCTTTTTTCACCCCCCCAAGCAATTTATATAATTTTTTTTTCTCCTAGTCTGACTCTTCTCCTAAATTGTGGAGTGCTTGGGGATACCTTGATGCTTCTCTGCTGGCTTCATGGGGTGACTTGCTTCTTGGAGGGTTAGCCTCTTGCAAGCATAAAGGGAAAACTCAAAACCAAGTGAGAGGGAGCTCTCTGTGGGACATTTTCCCCCTTTAGATTCCATAGGCTGCTCACTTGGGTCTGTCTCCCTTCCTCCTCCTTTCATATCAGTGGCTCAAGGTTTGCATAGTTTGACATCTCTGACATTCCAGAGGTGGTAAATGGGACAGAGATAAAGAAACCTAACTTGGAAACCTGACTTTCACCCAGAGTCTGCATGGTTATGAGTTACTGGGGGGGTCTGAAAGAGGGAAAAAATGGATGTTCTCTATGGATTTATGAGAATAGGCAGCAAATCCTTCAGGAATTTGTGTGGAGGAGGATGAGCTATCAGGAGAAAGGACCTTTCCTTCACTTTGCCTGCCACAGAGGGTTCTTGTGCCCTCTAAGAGCAGTGATGCAAGAAAGGGGGGGGGTGGAAAAAAAATAATTAAGCAAGAAAAAACGTGCAAAATGCCCTTTGGTTCGTTGGAGAGCAGCTGATAACCTCAGCCTGGCTGCTCTATCTCCTTAGTGGCTTTTCATGAGAGCTCCTGTGTCTTTAAATGAGTGGAAAGGAGTGGGGGGAGCTGCCAGAAGCCCCCTATTGTTTTAATGTGAAATGCCAAAGGGGTTATTCCTGCTGCAGTCTGCCTGATTGCCCTTCTCCTGGACGTGAGGGGATCGATAAAGCCTTTTCTGCAAAGGAAAAGGGGGGGTGGGGGGGATGTGAAGTCAAGTAGAACTTGAGAAATAATGACATTTGATTGTGGTCCTCTGAGCATTACGAGCTGCCCATTGATCGCTTCTGCTCCGCAGCCAGCCCGGCTGCTGGGGGCTCTTCCAGACACTTAACACATTAAAAGCAATCCTTGTTCAACGGGCTTGAAGCCTGCCAGTCCCTCTTTCAGCTGGATGCTCCCTCAGAGCTCCAGTTTGGGGGAGGATTTTACTGGGTGTCTCCAGGAGGAGCTGGGACGGGCTCTCGACCCCTCTCTCTGTTCCTGCCTCCCATTAACTGCTCTTCTTCTCTCCTTCCAACACAGTTTTGCTGCTAGGAGACACGACCAGGAGGCAGACCTCAGCTTTGCTTGCACCACTGTCAGAATGCCCAGGATCCTCTTGTCTGGAGGGATGGAGATGGATCTGGGTTGGAGCCAGGGTGACTTGAGTTGCCAGAGGCCCTTCCGTTGACACCAAGTGGTGATTCCATCACTTGGCAGGCAGCCCAAACTGGCAACCAGCTCTGTTTGTCTCATGTCTGTATTGACACAGCAGCTGTGGTCCATTTGCTCTGGAAATTAAAGCAGAAGCTGTGCAACCAATAGCCTCTAGATCTTGGGAAAGGGGAGGAAAAATAACCCTCAATCCGGGGTCAGGCAAAGCAGGAGGATGGGGTCACCCAGAGCTTGACCCGAGGTGCAGGAAATGTTAGGGGGTTTGGTTTTGGAAGGTTTGCTTTAAATTTTTTTCTTTTTTCCTCAAAAAAAATACCAAGGGACTGCTGGAATTTCTCCTGCACCAAACGTGTCTGCTCAGTGGTACAAAACTGTGTGAGGAGAGGAGCTGAGCTATTTCTGGTTGCCATCTGATGCTCTTTTACAGGCTCCTTTGGAAGGCACGGAGATGATCTTCTGGTTTGCTTTTGCTGCTTTGATAGAGGAGAAGAGCTCCTCAACACAGGGAGTGACCTTCCTGCTTTGATCAGAGTTACCTGCAAACAGGCAAATGCCCTCAGCTGGTGTGTGGAGTGAAATATTGGGGATGTGCTTTGGAATCACAGGCTATTAACTGGCTATTGATCCCCTGCATATTGTTATTAACAGCCTGCCAAAGAAACACCTTGAGGAAATAATGCAGATGAAGTGGTACTTTGAGTTTGGCACCTTTGCTTTGTTGCTGGAGCCTGAGGTGTCCTTGGGTCCCAGGACCAAATCTGCACTTTCCAAGCAACCAGAATCATCATCCAAATGCTCCAGAGCATCTCTCAATGCTTGTCAGGTCTCAAGAAGATTGAATTTATACTGGTTTTGCTCCAGCAAAGAAAAAAACAATCCAGACTGGGGGATCCCAGACTTTCAGTTCCCTGGTTTTTTTCTCTTTCCATCCTGAGAACTGAAAACGCTTTGACTTCCAGAACAGAATGAGGTGGAGTTGAGGAGGAGAAGTGAAATATTCTTCTCTGTCCCAGAGAAAATGTTCCTCCTCCTTTTTTTGCTCCTTTGTTAAGGAGCAGAGGTAGAAAAGATTGTGAGCTCTGGCTGTAGGTGGAACAGCAGCAGTCAGGCAAGACATAAAAATACTAATAGTCAATTTTATTTGGGGAGAGAAAGTGGAAAGGCTGTAGAAATGTCAGCCATGTTTTAAGAGAGTTATTTATCAATGTCATAAAGCAGCACACACCATTTTATTTTCCCTTTTACATTGCTTTTATTTATATATTTATTTTTTTCACCCCCCCAACAGACTATTTTTGATGAGTGCTTAGCCTGCTTTTGCTTTGTGGCATCAGGAATCAGTCTTTCCTTCCTGGGATTCTCTGGGAAGCATCCTGGAGTCTCTGCCACGAGGATTTTTCTAAGAAACAAAAGCTAAAATGTCAACAGAGCGACATCTAAACAAATCCCCAAGGGACCAGAATCTTCTTTCTCACTAAAGCATCTGCAGCTGAAGAGCATTGTACCAATTAGCAGGCTCTTAATTAAATTGCTTCTTTGATTTGCATCCAAATTATGATTTGGACGTTATGGGGGCTTTGATATCTTTTCATTAACTGTTCCTTTGGAGGGAAAAAAATAAGCAAAGAAATATTAAAAACCCCAATAATCTATTTTTCCCTCTGTGTTTCAGAGCCCTGTGGCATCACAAGGTGGAAAGGTCAATCATTTTTGTATCCATTTAAAGTCCATTATTGGTTGCCCACTACAACCTATCAAGCAACTCTCTTATTTTTTCCACTCAGTGATTCAGGAATCTATAGCTCTGGGCAGATAAATGGGATTTCATGGGCTTCTAAACTTCTGGCTTTATTGAAAAGCAGAATATTAACTGCTCCACTGCCCAGCTGTCCATTAAAAACACGGGATATCTTTAGAAAATTGTTTGCCAATCAAATCCCACCAACATCTGGAGAGAACCTTTGCAGTTTGCTTGCTTTCTAAAGCAAATGCTGCAGCTGCTTTCCCACCTCCCTTGAAAATATTCCCATTTTCCCTTCTTGCCACCTCTCTGTCACTGTCTCGGGGCATTTTTTGGGGGGCACTATCAGTGTGTGAACCAGAATTGTAACCCCACCTTTAGCAACACCCATTGGGTGCTGGTTCTTGCTGCTCTCTGCTGGGGTCCCCCTGTTTTGTGCAGGGAAATTGGCTTTTTTTTGCTCTTCCCAGGGTTTCAGTGGGTTCTGTTGACCCCACAAACCCCCTACCAGGCTCTGGGAGCCCTTCAGACCCCCATCCAGCCTGGCATGAAAAACTCCCAAGGATGGGGCTTCACCCATCACTAGTTTTAATCCATCCCCTCCAGTCCTGGCACTGCCCAACAGCCTCAAAAGTCCCTCAAAACCCAAATTCCCCTTGGCTCAGGTGGCAGGGGCTGGAGAGCTGAGTTTTTAGGGTGCTTCTTGCCTCTCAGGTCTTGGCTGGGGGGGGTTCCCCTGGATCAGAAGTGCCAAGTGATACCCCTGTGCATGTGGAAGCCATAGCAAGCAAAGAGAGAAGATCCCACAACAGCTGAGGTTTTGTGATGAAATGGTTTCACCTCTTTGGCTTTGCTTTTGCCAGTTCATTTTAATGAATATTTTACCACGTTTTGGGGTTGTTTTTTTTTAATCTAAGGCAAGAATGTAATGCCTGCTTCAGCTTTTATGTCACTTTCACCCTTGATAACCTCTCCTTTTCACCACAGGGCATTGATTTCTGCCCAGGGCAGAATGTGTCTGGAGTGACAACACACACACAGGAGGAGCACACAACCCTGCCTCTGCTTTTCCACCTGGGGAGGGACCCTGGAGAGAAATACCCCTTAAGGTGAGACCACTCAACACTGTCAGCTTTGTAGGATTCATCTGCCTTGGTTGCTTTTTCTTGCAGCCTGCTTGAAAACTGCCCCAGAAAGCTCATTCCTGCTGAGAACAGTGAAAAGAAAGGAACAAATCTTTGTTCTTAAATGGTCAGATTATTGGGGTGTGCTCATGTTTGTGGCTTGTTTGGTGTCCTGCAACCCCAGACAGAGGAGGAAAACCACTTTTTGGACAAGACAGGCCAGGCAGCTGTGGAGGAGAGTGGTGGTGCTGGTGAGTGTGTGTGTTTTGAGTGACCTCTGTGTACCCTGCAGTGGTTTTCCTCTCTGCATTGGAATCTGTGGAAAGCAAATGGAACTTTCCAATCTCCTAACCCCTGATAAAAGCTTCTCCAGAGGGTCTGTAGCAAGAGGATTTTCTGCCCAGCCCTCTCCCATCCTTGGACTCTGCTGGCTGGCTGAATCCATTCCAGCCTGCTGCTGTAAGTTATCTCTGGCACACACCATGCCCTGAGAGATTTCTGCAAGGATTTCTGTACACAAAGCTGCCACCTCCGAAGTAAAAGCTCCCAAGGTGTCCCCACCTCCCTCCTTCCTTCAACTGCCTCTGTTTTACCCTGTGGCAAACCCAGCTGCAGCCTTGGCAGCAGCTCCCACTTGGAGAGCAGGGGAAGAGATAAAGAGAAAACAAGTGGGACTGTGGCCACCTGTGTTTTTCTAGTGAGAGAAAGGGAGGAGAAATCATAGAATCCTAGAATGTCAGGGGCTGGAAGGGACCTCTGGAGATCACTGAGTCCAACCCCCCCTGCTAGAGCAGGATCACCTGGATCAGGTCACACAGAAACAGGTAGGTTTGGAATCTTTCCAGAGAAGGAGACTCCACAACCCCCCTGGGCAGCCTGGGCCAGGCTCTGGCACCCTCACAGTGAAAAAATTCCTCCTCATCTTACATGAAAATCTTTTCTCTCTCACTTAACAGAGGAGAACCCTCGAGGTGAGTGGCCCTGTGTGAAGCTCTCACTTTCAGCACTGGTGAACAGAGCAGCTTGGCAGCTCTGGAGGGGGGGGTGGGGGGTTGAAATTCAGCTCAGTGAAACTACCAGGCTGGGATTTCAACCCCCTTTGGTTCAGTAGCTGTTTTGCTTCAGGAAGATGAGAGGATTGCAATGACCTTTCCCCCCTGCAAATCAAAACAGAGGGGTAGTGTGAAGTGAACTGTGGGTTGCCTGCTGGTTGTGCTTGCTCTGAATGGGGAGGGTTGGGCAGGACACCTGCTCCCCTGTTATTTGGCCATTCCAAAACCACCCCCACCACCAAGAAATTCCAGTGGTGTGTCTGCCATGGTTTCTCACACAGCCCCATTGATTCTTTTTGGTGTGTGTGTGGATGTTCACAAGCTGTTGCTTTGATTGAATTTGCTGATGACACGATTAGGGAAAGCTGTGATGTTGTTTAATATGCAGATCCCACCAGAAAAGCCTCTTTTGGAGGAAATGAATCTTCCTTTCTGCAGCACGTTCCCCTGCCATTGTCTCCTCTCTGGTCACAATGGAAAACTCATGGGAAGTGGGTTCTCCTCAGATCAAATGTGCTAATTAAATTAGCCTCATTTGTGAAGCTGTTACTGTTGTGTATTTTTATTTAAGCTTAATTATCCCCCTTGGCAGACAGCCTGTTGGGAGTCCCCACACTAATGTTTCTCAGAAGGGAATCCTGCCTTCCCCTCCAAGCCTGTGTCTGTCTGTCTGGACGTGCTCTTAGCCTGGATGTCTGTCCATCTCCTGCAGCCCAGGAGGAGCAGGGTGTATCATGGAGCTCTGTCACCAGCCTGGCTCCTCTGGTGCCTCATTATGTTGTCAAAGAAAAACCAACCTGCAGTTCCAGCCCTGATTTATTGGTGCCTTTCCCTCTTCTGGGGGATTTATTTTCACCTCTTTGCTTGGTCTGCACTGGATGTTGTTGGTTTTCCTGCCTTGTACCCTCCACCACCTTTTGCTCCCTTTTTAATTCCATTTATTATTCTAGTGCAGCTTTTTCCTCTCTTTAAAATGATTTGAAGACTCTCCTGCTTGTGTTAGTTTGGAGCAGCATCACGTGCAAAACCAGTGGGAAAAGGTTTCCACGTTGCTTACGAAGGCCAAGCATCCTCCACAGGGACTCACTGCTCAGCTCTTTGGACTCCCTCTGGGATCCTGAGGGATCTGGAAGCTGGAGCATCCCAGAAACCAGGCAGCTCAGACCCCTTGCAGGGTGGTTGTGCTCAGGAGGCCTCATCTGAAATTCCTTCGGGTCACACGAGGTGCTGCAGCAAAGAGACTCTCCTGAGGCTACTGCTTTGTCTTCCAAGCCAGGGATTAAACATCTCAGTCCTTGTTGGAGAAGTGGCTGCTGAAGGGATCACTGAAGAGGCAAATCCTTCAGGATCTAGAGGCAGCAGGTGAAATGTTGCTGGTTTTTAATAGCAAAGCAGGACAAGATTCTTCCTCTTCCCTGACACAGCTCGCTGCGTTTCCTGGAGCCCGCCTGGAAAGCAGCTCACCAGAAGCTCATCTCCCCCAGGAGCACTTTTCATGCAGTGGAAAAACTGGTCAGGCAATTACAGGCAGGTCCTGTCATCATGTTGAGGACATGCCTGGTGCTTCTGAGCCATATGGCACCCTGCACTTGTGTCCCCAACGTGGAAAGCTCTACACGCATCCCTACCCACGCCTGGCTCCTGGCAGGGACCCTCCCCATGGGCTTCTGCCTGCTTCCTCCTGCTGTTGCCCCTTTGCTGTGGGTTGGATCACCCCCTGCACCCCAGGTCTTGCTGAGGGGTATGGTCGTGTTTACCCCCCTGGCCTGGAAAGAGAATTGCTGATGTTTCTGGACTGGAAATTCAATCTGGCAATTCAGGAGTCTCTCAGACTTGGTGTGAGGGGTGTTCTGGGTTCTCACCCTGCAGCTCCTCCCTGGGGAGAACCCCCTGCAGGGCTGGGTGCAGCTCTGGAGGCCTCAGCACAGACAGGGAGATGCTGGAGCAGGGCCAGAGGAGCCCCAGCAATGCTGGGAGGGCTGGAACCCTCTGCTGGGATAGACTGGGAGAGCTG
>JANHGL010016586.1:0-11102 GCA_024611195.1 Ceyx melanurus
TTTATTCTTAAAAGATAATGATTTATTCTTACAGGACACATTGATGTGAATATAAATGATGCAGTATAGAGTTTTGCCCTTGAAGAACACGTGCACTTTTAATCTGTAAGGTGCCAGGTCCCTGGCCAATTGCAGTCCTCTGTTACCAAGTTCAAATTCTAGGTGCTTCAAAGGAGCTCAGGTAGAAATTTTCAACAAGAAAAAAATCTGTTTTGCAATTGTGTTCTGTCAGATCGACTGTACAAAGAACACAGGAGCTGGGCTGGTTTGCATCAGAATGCATTTGGTTACTCACTACACAATGGACTGAATAATCCTATAAATATTTATGAGCAAACCACAGAGGATTTACTCTTTTTTTTTCTTTTTTTTTTTTTTTCCAGCATGTGGAGATTTTCTAAGATGCACCGTGGTAGTTCAAAGTAAAAACTAATCTTTCTGGTGCTCCTTAATCCATCCCATGGCACAGCTCTGCATCACATATGGGTACCCTCTAGATAGTTCCTCACAGGCAATATTATGGGCTGTAATTCAGGAAAAACTAGTCTCTGACCACCTAATTCTCAGAGCCAACACACAGCAGCATATGTTGGGCTTGGGGAGGATGTAAATCAGGAGCTGCTTTGCACTTTGACCTGAGGCAGCATCAGCTGGGCTCTGGGGATTAGTAGTTTTTCAATGAGTAGTACAGACTGAGTAATAATCCTGCTGGAAAGGAATAAAGACAAATAAAGAAGAGCCAGGAGAAACGAGTTAGACTTTGTTGGTTGGATTTTTACAGGTCCAATGGCTTTAAGAATGCCAAGTGGCAGCAGCACTGGGAGCTTTATGCTCTGCAGAGCTGCCCTGCTCCTCAAATGGCTCATTCTGATGCTACCACATGGCCAGGTCAACACTCAGATCAAATGTAATATTAATATTTGCCCCCTGAGAGTCATTTCCATGCTTCCCCCCACCTACCTTTTCCACCTGAAGTCGTAAAACAGACTGCACTCTGCTCTGAGGAGCAAGAAATTTGCTCCCTTCCTGCAATTCTCTTGGCTAGAAACTTTTGCCAGTTGCTCTAAACTGAGGGCTAAGTCATTTGTGTTCCCATTTTGACTTTCTGCTGCTGCTCCATCGTGTCACGTCTGTTCTGCTCTGAAAACAGGCAAATGATGAACTCAGCTTCCTGCTGACCCCTAAATTGGGTTTAAATCAGCCCCTCTGCTTCTGTTGCAGTAACTTCTCTCATCATCTTCCTGCTCTGGTGGCTTCATGCAGAGCAGGTTCAGCTGCTTTGTGCTGTCCCCATAGGTGGGCTGCAAAGTCTAAGTGGAGCAGCTCCTCCAGGAGGGAGGGTAGAGCATCACCTTTGGAGATGATGCTTTTGCTGATGGGCTGTGAGGAGGAAGGGAAGCAAAGAGCACCAAAAAAGGCAGAAAAGTGAAGAGTATGAAGAGGCTGAGTGATGAGAGGGGGAATTCTCTGCTGCTGATGCTAGGCAGGTTCTTCAGAGCTCCAAGCTGGCTCTAAGCAGCCCATTCTCAGCCTGTGTGACAGTGCAGATGCTCTGTTTCTCCTACACATCTGGATCCAAGGTTCACACTTGGTGCTGAGCACCTTTCCAGAGCAGCACCTGAGCTACCCTGCGTGCCTAATCCAGCCTGACATTTCTGGGTTAAGTGTTTGCTCCAGTGAGTGTGTCTGAGCTCCAGTGAAAGAGCCTTAGGAATTACCTACCAATTTTGAAATACCCCAATTCTCTTCACTTGCTTTTTCTCTGCCTTTCTGGAGGCAAGGATTGACACTGGGCTGTTTCATTCCTGCTCAGATCAGGACTAATTGCTGTTTACTGTTTTTCAAGTTAAAAAAAAAGAAGAAGAAAAAAGTGGAAGCAAAGGTTTGGAAGAATTTCTGGTTGCTGCTGGGGTGACAGGTACTGTAAAATCTAGGGCAAATGACACTTTCTTCATCATTATCTTTTGCCTTTGGAGTGTCTCTGGTAACATTTCTCTCAGCTGTCTGATTGGGAGAAAAATACTGAAGATCTTCAGAGGTGATGAGCACCTCCCAGATCAAACCCTCTGATGTAAAGGTGTTGGCTGAGTGATGCTGTTTGTTCTTGTCCATGCCCATAAGCACCAGGCTGATGCTTAGCAAACAGAAACACCATCATCTGCCACTGGGTGAAATCAAGCAGCCCTGGAAGATGGGTGCTGCACAGAGCAGTGGGGAGGCTCCTGGTCTTGCACCCCACCAAGTGATGCTATAATGTGGTTTTTCCCCACTCCTCCCTCTCTCCTTTCCTGTGGTGAGCAATTGCTTAGGCTTTGTGCAGGGATAGCATAAGGGAAAATGGCCTCAGGTTGCACCAGGGGAGGTTTAGGTTGGATGCTGGGAACAATTTCTTCCTTCCAAGGGTTGTCCAGGGCTGGCCCAGGGTAGAGTGGAGTCCCTGTGATCCCTGGAGGGGTTTCCAAGCCCTGGAGCTGTGGTGCTGAGGGCCAGGGGGCAGTGGTGCCCTGGCAGTGCTGGGAGATGGTTGGTCTCAATGATCTTCAAGGCAGACTGCAGAGCATCTTGGGGATAACTCAGAGGCAAACCCACCCTGTTGGTTTAGATCCTGAGACCAATTTACTGCAGAATCTACAATTTTGAACAAGCAGGAGCACGTTGCACTGACAGCCATTTCCTAATTGGCATTTGGGGTTTCTCAGAACATCTTTTCCCTCCAGTTTCAGCAGCAGCTTGTCTGGGAAATGAGGATTTCCAAACCCAACACGTGGGAAGGAGCAGACAGAACTGTCACAGGGAGGGTGCTGCTGCTTTTTCACTACAAGACAAAGATCTCCATGAGCAAGAAGCCTTCAAAGCAAACATCAATCTGAGCAATAAAAACAAAACCTTTTCCTGTCATTGCCACAGTTTCAGCTGAGCAGACACACTTTGAGACTGGACCAAAGCATGAAAGCAATGTACAGACACTGTAGATATTCCTCATGGCTTTTTATTAGCAAATCTCTCCCAGAGATACTTAGGGAAGGGAAATTTCTGGGGTTTTTTCCCACCATTAACATCCTTGATTGTGCAGTCACAGCCTGGCTCTGTTAGATTGGAGAGACTATTTAGAGGGGCCAGCTAATAGCAGCAAATAATTCCTAATCATTTTTTTTCCTGTATTTATTCATGAATCTTAGGTGAGTCGAGTGATTTTTGTGATGTTGTTTACAGAAGGTTATTTGGGTAAAGGTTCCACATGAATTTTAGGCAGCCTTTTTTTTTTTTTTTTTGATTGTACTAATTAGAAATAATTTTCTGCTGGAACTGAGTCACTCAGCTGTGTTTGCAGCCCTGTTCTCTAGTTCCAAGACCATGACTTTAATAGAGAAGAGCACTATTAAGATCAAGTGCTGGAATATAGCAAAAAATGAGTATTTCTTGTGGGGGTGAGGATGAGTTTGAATTTCAGGGGTCTTGTGGGTGAACTGGATGGCACCCTTTGCTGCTCTGGTTTGCTCTGGGTGGTCTCACGTGGTGATTGCTGGGACCAGTCCTCTCTGGAGAGGTTAGTGCAGGTTCCTCCTGAGGGATCAGCAGCCACTTATCAGGATTTACAGTCTGAAAGCAGGATAAAAACTGAGTGTCAGGAGGATGGAGCCAGGCTCTGCTCAGTATCAGGACAAGGGGCAGTGGGTGCAGCTGGAACAGAGGAGGTTCCACATAAATATGAGAAAAAAACTTCTCAGTGAGGGTGACAGAGCCTGGACCAGGGGCTGTGCATATCCAACTCAAAATCACACTGGCTTCTTCATTTCTCTGCACAGATCCACATCCAGTTTACAAACTGTATCTCCCCTTAGTCTCTGCCAGCTTTATTGCTTTCCAAGCATTTCCATCAGAAAAAAAATTAGATTATTATGATTTAGATGATTATCTCCAGAATGTGCTGCCCTGCTTTTCTTGCCACTGGGACCTGGAGCTCCTGTTCCTGCCCAAATTGCCACCTTCCTCCTTCTATTTCCTCTGCCTGAAGCTTTTCCTAGTTTAGCACAACATGAATATCTGGGAAAGTATGTGTCTGTCTTTCTGCACCACCACTGAATTAATCTGAGCTGTCCCCTGAATAAAACATTAACCACTGCACTGACTGGCCTGGGTGGCTGCTGCTCTGGGGAGTCCTCTGAGCCTCACCCCAACTTACTGCCTGGATTTGGACCAACAAGTAAAGCTACATTTAAGATTTCATTTAAAATTAGTGATTTTATTCGATTTTTTTAAGTAGGAATAGGGTTTAGGGCTTGAGCAATGGAATTCCATGCATGCAAAATATCCTTCTTAACCTTCTAAGGCTGTTTAGGAGGGTGAAGCCAAGATCTGTTTGCTTATGGTGCAACTGATTTATGGAATTGTATCACACTGTGGGATTCATTCTGCTGCTGCTTGGGAAACGTGAACACAATAATTAGCTAATGAGCACATACATGTGTATTAATGATTAATGTGTTTATTAGGTGCCTTCACCCTGTACTCTGTATTTTAATTCAGAATCTCAAGGCTATTTTGAGCAGAAGTATTCTGTGTAGGCAAGATGCATTCGGGATGTTGTGCTGCACAAAGAGCTGGCAATAATCTCCTAGGCAGCCCTTACACACTGCTCAAATAATAACAAAATCACATTCATTTAATTCCTAACCTTGCTCAATTAATCTCAAATGGCATAATGCTAAAAGTCTCCCAAGGATAAAGCCTGTGCAGATCCAGCCAAGAGAATAAATGCAGAGGAGAGGAGCACATGCCATTTGTTTAACTGCAGAACTGAAAGGTCCCTCTGGACCAGCAAGAATAAAGGTCTAATTTTCAGTCACTAAAAGATATTTTCATGTAGAGCTGAAGGATCTACTAGTCTCTATTCATCACTGCCTCAGGACTTTGTTAATAATTCTTTTCTGAGAAGTCCCAGTGAAGAGGGGAAGGCTGAGGGAACATTGGGAAGGTGATGAGAATCATTGCTTAAGGAATTAATGTGCATTTTTAATGAGCATGGCCTTGCTTCCTTCTCATCCACCTCCTGTGACAGATCACTGCTGTCAGTCTTCCTGGAGGATGCTTTGCCTTTCCAGATACTGTTTGGGGGCTAGAAATAGCCTTCAAGTTCATTTTCGAAAGCAAAAAAGTCCAAAAAGGCTAAAAAAAAAAAAAAAAGAGAGTGATTTGTGGTCCTGATTAAACACAAAGGAAAAATAAAGCCAGAGCCATATCACAGGTTTAGGTAACAGTGGAGGGGAAGAGATGCATTTAGAACAGTTACAAGGGGAGAAGTAAGAAGATTAGTTCATGGGCAAAAACAGTGATATCAACATGAAAGGAAAGGGAAACTAATCAAAACCAACTTGAATATTTCATATCAAAGTCAGTGAGATAATACAGCACTTGACAAAAAGGAATGTGAAAGCAGCTTCTGCAGAAGAGGTGCAGCACTTTTGCTTTTTGGAAGTGCCAACAATTCCTGAAAAGAGGGAGAGAGACATAAAATAACCAGATGAAGGGATGTGGGTGTGGAGAGCAGCATACAAGAGAGCAGAGGAGCTGGTGAGGATGAGGAGAAATTCTCATTTCAGGAATGAATTTGGGTTTAAAGGCTATTTTCAGGAAAAGGAGGTCTCTTGGCTCTGGAGGATAACCTTTAATCTCCTCTTTACCAATACAACGTCGTGGCAATTTTATTGGTGTAGCAAAATAAAGATTAGACACAGAAATAATCTAAATTTCCCAGTATGTACTGGGAGACTGAGCAGCCTGCAGTCCTGAAACCAGTTCACCATGAGTGCTGATAATTTATTTATCTCTTTTTTTTGGATCCTTTTTAACATACTTAAATTTTCCTTGTGGATTTTTGAAATGGAAAACCCACAACAAATGAGTTCCTTAGGGTTACCAAAAGACACACTGGATGCAGAGTGGTGTGATTCTCATTAGTAATGGTCAATTAGACTCTAGGAATATTTGGTTTAACCAGGCTCAGTGGTAATGGCACTTTCCATTTCATTTCAATTGTTAGCATCTTCTAAAAGCCTCTGATAATGATTGACAAGCTGGCCTCTTCCTAAAAGCATCAGATATGGATTCCAGAGGTGTCAGCTGTAAAACGAGTTAAAACATCAGAAATATCAAATGGGGATGCAGAAAAATGGAAATCATTTTGTCTCCTTCAGTGAGTCCTTCTGATTCCCTTTCTTTTCTCCCATTACTTGCTAAGTGGCTGTGAAGAAAAAAATCAGGATCATTTTTATTGCATCCATATTGAAAGGGTGATTTTGCCAGCAGTCTGTATTTCTGTTTCATGCACGTGTTTAATTGGGGATTTTTTTTTTCTCCTACATACAAAGTGCTGTGTTCAGAATGCAAACAGCATTGATTTTCTTTTCACCACAGGCTTTGCTCACTCAGTTGTGCTCAGTCAATATAGTTTTGGCACCAACAGCAGAGCCATGGAGGATCACATAACCACATGGGTTAGGAGGTGATGGAAAAACCCTCTAAAATGGGAATTTTGAACCTGCTCTGGGTAAATTGCTCTGCTCCTGCTAGGTGGTAACTCCAGAAGAAATACGTTCACAAAGGCAGCCTTGAAGGAAAACAAATCTGGAACAGGTGCCTGCAAATTGCAAAGCCATTATCATGTTGAGAGCCATGACCATGAGAAATGGTCCAGCAGTCACAGCTGAAGAAATAAGAAGACAGGAGCTGTTTAAACAAGAATTAAATGACAGTGTGAGGGAGTGAAGGATGGGGGAGCAGACCAAACAAGCCTTGCAAGTATTAATTGTTTCTGCTCAGCCCTCCTCCTTTCATACATCAAGATAATTACACTCTAAGTCGTCTGATTAGAAAAAAAAAAAAACAGGGAGAAAAGTTAAATTTCAGAGTGTGAATGGAAATCCTCAATGGGCTCTCCAGCAGCCCATACCTTCTGCTTACCATAATAATGAATTTAGCTGTGAGATGCCTCCTAGTGATTTCAGGAAGCTTTGCATCAGGTTCCCATTGTCAGAGGGCACAAGAGTCTCCCTGTTCTGCATGTCAGACAACTGCAGAGCACTCAGGAGGTCACAGGCTGTGGTGGTGACCATAACACTTCCCTAGTGCACGTGGAAAATACAGCTTTCCATGCTCCCAGACACATCAGCCAGAGCATCATCATCTGGGGATCCCCCCAGGACACCAAGGGTGAATTTCAGGATTTTCCTGCTTGTCCCACTCTTAATGGTTTTGTTCCAAAGCAGGTTGATATGGTTTGGTGATTTAGATACTCATAAGAATGCCAAGGCAGGAGGGTGGTGTAGCTGCCTCCTGCAGATGTTGGCAGCAACTGTGCTCAAGTGGAAGCAGCAAGGCTCAACTAAATCCCAGGCAAAGATTTTTCCTTGTAAATCAATGAGTCAAAAACACTGGGGTGGAGTTCTCAAAAGAAGAATGAGCGTTGTGCAAGGCTGCCAGTGAATTATAGGGCAGAAATGAATCTTTTGAGATGATATTCAGGCATCGTGGGCAGGTTTTGATCTTGCCAGCAAACAGATGCATGGGAGGATGCAAACCAATCCAAATCAATGTGTGTTTAAGTGTCAAAAACGGCATTTTTTACAATAAAAATCCTTATATATGCTCTTTATTCTGCTTTTTTTTACATGCTGCTCACCCCTATCCCCTTTTTTTAGGTGATTTTGAGGAGAATCTGATCTCCTTGCTCTAAAACATCAGCCTCTCCTTGAATTCTAGTGTCCACCTTTTCCCTCATGAAAAATACATCGCTCTGTGAGTCTTTACACACTCATTTATTTATGGTGCAGGAAAGCTCCTACTCCCCAGGCCATAAGAGCTCACTCTTCTGATTCTCCACTGAGCATGTTTCTGGAGCACCAGAGCTGCTTTTTCTGCTGCTGTTGCTTTGTTTTGTTGGTTGATATTTTTTTGAAGCAATGAACCTCAAGGAGAGAGGTTAAAGGGGAGCAGAGAGACACTCATCTTGCTTTCTTTTTCATTCCCCTCCCCTTTTTCCTTTGTCTGGTTTTCTCTGCTAAATGCCCAGCCAGTAACTCCTCACCTTTTCCCCAAGAACATGGGATACTCAAGAGCAGAGCACATTGGATTCTTCCACTCTGCTCTGCCTTTTATTGCACTCAGGCTCCTGACACAGATCTCTAAATGTTCTTAAGACACCTTGTTGCTCATGGTCACTGACCTACATTTCTGGCACAGATGAGAGAAAATGAAACTGAATGAAGCCTTAGTGGAGTAAAAACTCTAATAGTCTGTTATGTTGGGGTTGTTGTTTTGTTAGTTTCTTCTTTTTTTTTTTTTTTTTTCCTTTTTAAAAGAAAGAATTTGAAGTGGGCTTTTCCAACCTGAATGATTCTATGATATGAGTCAAAACATTTTCCTGGCCAGATTTCATTTCTGTTCTGTGCACTTGCAAGATTTTTGCTTGGCTGTATGAAGAATTGCTAGCATCCAATTATACTGACTGTCTATGAGAAGTGACTGACTGTTGCCTCTGGCTCTCAGGGTATCAGAGATGGTTTTCTGTGGGTTTTGGGGGTCTGTCCAGGTTGCTGGATTTCTAAACCACTGCAAGGAGCTCTGTCAGGGAGCTAGTTAATGAAAACAGTCATTATCCTTTACTATGTCTGTCAGGAGTATAGGGAAAAGCAGTCCTCACTCTGAAGTGTCATTCTGCACTAATACAAGCTCTTTTATTGAGTGCCAGGCAATACATTTTATGCCTTTGGCAAAGACAGTGGCTTTGGTGCTGAGAGAACAGCACATAATATTGCATCCTGGAAGAGAAAAGCTATGGCAAAAGGAGAGCCTGGGCTTAATTCTCTCCTCACACTCTTTTACATCACTCAACCTTTGATTTATGCAAGATAAAAACCAAGTCCTCTGTACCAAAAGTTGCCTTTGGGCACCTCTTTATTGTTTGCACAATTGAACTGCTTAGATATAAAGCTTGGTGGGTTGGCCAAATTAGGGGTGTACATAATTAGTACCCCAGTGTAATTGATTTTCATTGTAGGAAAACATCAATTTCCTTTCCCCAAACCATGTTTGCTTTGTTTTCTCTAGAACTGAAATGCAGATAACCTGTATTTGAGTGAGCATATATGAAATTGATAGTATGTTAATCAAAAAGTGAAAGGTGCAGAGGATTTATTTGATGGTCTAGGTGATTAATTCTGATTTGATAGATAACTCTTAACTCCATACAGTGTGTTTTCTTATATTTGATTTGAGGAAAAGTGTAGGAGATATATTTTCTAGCTCAAAGACTATCCATATATTTGCAACCTCGTGAAGAATACATCTGATTTTTTAGAGAACTTGAGCAGTTTTGAGCTGTCTTCCTTTTGCTATTAACAACAGGAAAACAAATGTAAATGAGTGAGGGAATAAAGTTAGGTCGATTTGCACAGACGAGGTATAAAGCAGCTGATATAAAAGGGCTTTTCTCTGGTGTAATGCAGCATTTCTGAAACAAATTGAGCCTTTTACTCACCATATGGCACTTTTAGAGCTCTATTATTGTCCTTATATCCTAGACCTCTGCTCTAACCAACCAGATTTCCCCTCTCCTGGTGCCTCCTTGACTTCGTTAGGTGCCATTCACATTTTCCATCCCACTGCTGATGCTGATTGGAAGGGAGAAAATGATTCATCTCCCAAGAACAACTGAGGATGTTAGTGGAGACAAGAGCAGCAAAACTAAGCAGCTGTCTCCTGATTTTTGGTCGTTAATTGACCAAAAAAATAATCCAAATTGGTTTTACCCACTAGGTAAAAACTAGAGGCAAAGTGGTACCTTAGAGAGAGGTGCAACAGCCACCTCAGACACTGAAATATAGGTCTGAACAGAAATCAACTGGATTAAAAGTAGTCACAGGAGGTATCATGATCTAAGCACATTACAAACCATATAATTAGGGAGTTGTAGACAACGGAGGACAAATCATTCCTGATCTGAAATGAATGTGGCTCTTTCCTCCTACTTGAAAATAGGCTCTTGATCAAATCTCTAAAGACAAGACTTATGAAAGCATTTCCATTATCTGAATATCTGCTGGCAAATGAAAACAGTCATTTATTTCCTGGGAAAATTTCACACCCATTCAAAATCATGGTGAAAAAGCATCAGAGGATAATGTGATTTTGATCCATATTTTAATAAAGAGAGAAAGGTGGGGAGGGGACCTGGAGGCTGAGGAGTAGTTGAGGTTGTAGCTAATTTCTTTGAAAGGAAAGCTCCATCAGGTTAAAGACAGTTAAAGAAATAAAGAAATAAAGAAAAAGAAATAAATAAAGAAATAAAGTCCCCTGTACATCAGGACTTCCAGAGGTTCTGTGTCCCATGTGCAAGTTATTGACTGAAAGCAAAGCTACTTTAGGTTTCTGTATCCTGGAGATTAACTTGTCAGCAGAGTAATAATGAATATGAAACCAAGTAGGAGAGAAAATGTTCTGTTCCATCAGTAAATATATTAGGGATTTGACCAAAGAGAAAAAAAAAAGGGAAAAAAAGTTAAGCATCCAAACCCATCAGAAGCTTCAGTTCAGTGCCACAGGCAACCAGGAGAATCCAGGAGGGGTTGGGGATGAGGAATCCTCCTCCTTGCTGGTGCTGGTGGTGAAAAGCAAAATGTTTTGGTTCATTTCATATAAATAAAAAAGCCAAAGTCTTTTGCTCACTCCTCTCACTCCCTTGTCAGATCAGAGCTCCAGAAGCAGATAACCAGGGAAGGGGAGGAAGCTGGTTCCTGAGATGGGGAATTATTTTCAGGCATCAGTGTTGTTAGCAAAATGAGAAGCAGGTATCTGAGAGAGGTAGAGTGTGGATAAAATCCTATCCCTGATGCAATGAATCAGAAAACTCCCACCACTTTCAATAAAAAGGGGCATTTTTCCCCCCTTTTTCCTTTTACCACATGTACAAAATACACTCTGCAATGCCATTTGAAAATCCAAACCACTGAGAGTTTAAGTGATAACTGTAGTTTAGATTTGGTAATGAAAAGGGAGCAGCACATCAGTCTCCCACAGTTTTTCAGGTACTGTTTCCTTACAGCAAT